>NW_004624888.1:2675766-2723243 GCF_000247695.1 Heterocephalus glaber
GGGGGACGGACAACAGCTGCTCAGCCTGCCCGCGCCAGCCAGGAAGCAGAGAGAGGAAAGGGAAAGGGGCCGGGACAAGAACCGCCCTCCCAGGGTCAGCCTGCAGTGCCCTCCTCCAACCCTCCAAGCAGGCCCCGCCTGCTCTGGAAAGAGCCCCCGGAAGGAGGCCCAGCGCACCCTCAAAGGCAGGTGCCCGACTCAGCCAGCACCAAACAGCCTTCCCTGAGAAGCGCTGCCCTCAACAGCTGTTCATGAGTTAATGACTATGCAGCGTGGACTCCGGGGCTCCCTAAAGGTGGTCAGGAAAACAACCTCCTCGCAAATCTGTCAACAGCACGAGCCCGAGCCCGGGAGCTCGGCGCTGGGGGAGAGCGTGGACCCCGCTCGGCCGCCCTCTTCTCCCCGCGGGGCCCAGGGCCCGCTGGAGGGAGATTCTGTCTCCACGCTAGGCGGCGCAGTCCTGAAATAAAGACAAAGGACCCGCCTGCTCTTCCCTTTCTCTGAACACTTCAGGACAGGGGCAAACTGAGTCCCAAGTTTTGGTAACTGTGGTAGTAAGATTTTTTAAAAGTTAGCTCTTTCTTATAGTGCATTTGGAGAAAGAGGAACTTGCCTACGAAGCTCTCAATCACACAATACTGTACTAAGGGGGCATTTGTATTTTAAAAGCGAAGTAGATTTACTGTTTCAGTACTAGGAGGAATTGAACCTGGGGCCTTCACACTGAGCTACATCCTCAACTCTCCTCCCCTTATTTTATTATTTGGAGGTAATGTCTTGCTAAGTCAGTTAACCTGGCTGGGCTAGAACTTTCAGTTCCCCTGGCTCAGGCTCCCAAAGTGCTGGGATTACAGTGTGTGCTGCCCTCCTGGCAGTTTTTATTTTGTTTTGTCTTTGAAAGGAGGTTCCACTATATAGTCCATGCTGGTGTCAAACTCATGCTTCAGCTTCCTAAGAGCTGGGATTATAGGTGTGCTCCACCAAGCCCAACAATGAAATAAAAAAAAAACAAACCCTACAATAGGAGCAGTAGTATACAGAACTGCAAACACCAAGAACAGGGCAAGAGCAGCTGAAGTTTGAGAAGCACTGATTTGGGGCACAGCACAGGCAAGAGCAGAAATAATTTTTGTATGCTATTGGGTGCATAGGTTAGGTGCATAAACTATTGGTTGAATAGATGGTGGATAAATCAGAATGCACTGGAAAAATAGATAACTGTGTTAAAAGACAAATTTACAAGAAATCTCATTTTACAGAATTTATTTGGTTTATTTGTGATTCTTGAATCAGGCAGCAGTCCAGACCAAACATGCCTCAGTGGCCTGCTACAGCACTTTGTAGGAAGGTGCTACTTCTGGCAGGGAAAAAGAATCACAGGGCAAACAGAAGTGAGAGAAGAGCCCAGCTGGTACAGCTGTGTCAGTCAGCGCAACATGGCTTGAACAGTTGGCTGCTTATGATTTGCCAAGCCTCAGCTACTTGGAGGAAGAATAGGGGACAGTCTGTTTAGACCTCAAGTTAGCTGCAGTTTACTATGTGCAGAGAAAACTTTAGGCTAACTATTCAGTTTAACAAGTGGATGGAAGGATGGTTAGGTAAATGGGTGGCTAGACAATTGGATGACTAAACATGCAATAAACCAAGAGTGTCCATGAAAGAGATTCCTGTGGCTCAATGATTTGTGAGTACAAGGTGGATGCCACTGGCTTCAAGAAAAATGAAAGTGGAGATGAGTCTGCCCGGTTCTTAATAAACAGGCGCAAGGCAGTCTGTTTGCAGATGACCTGGCAGCCTCTGATTGATATATAAGTTCACTTTTCTTATGATTTTAGGATCTCAGCAAAATTATTAGGAGCAAGTGCTCTGGACTCGTACTTTCCATGTTGAAATTCCAGCTGTCCCACTGACTTGCTGTTGACCTCGGCTGGTGGCCCGACTTCTCTGTCCCTCACCCACCTTGGGCACAGGTCCTGGGCTGGCCCATTGCTGTGAGGGTCCCAGGAAAGACCATCCACCCAATCAGCCCCAATTCCACATGGACATCGCCAACAAGAGATTTTTGTCTCGCTGGAATTAAAATTGTTGAGTATAATACAATAAAAAGATACAGGCATGTCTTAAGTTTCACTTGTCAGTTTGAATATTTTAGGTTCAGGTGAGCATTATCAACTCTGTCATTTTTCTCCATTTCAACAATGACGTTATTTTCAAGTTTAATCATTATTTTAGCAAATCACTCAATTGAATAATTTATCCCAAAATATAATATTGAATTTTATGAGTTTTAAAATTTAAATTTATTCTTCACATACCTTAAAATGTACATATTAATAGGATAACTTACAATGTTTCAATACATGTATACATTGTGTGATGTTTAAAGCAATTAAAACATACCTATCCCTTCAAGCTTTTATCATTTCCTGCAGTGAAAACATTCAAAATTCTTTTGCATTCTGAGGTATACACCATTACTGTTATCAATAGCACGCCAGAATTTCTTGCTCGTGTCCAACTATAATTATTATCCACCGGTCAGCCTTTGCCCATCATCCCTTCCCTCTACTCTCGCCAGCCTCCGATAACACTATGCTATTCTCAATTTCTCTTTGCTCAACTTTTTCAGGTTCTACACATGGGCGAGGTCATATCGTACCTGCTGTTCTGTGCCTGGCTGCTTCACATGTCCCTTTCCACCCACACGTTGTTGCCAGTGACAGGATTCCATTCTTTTTAGGGTATTCCATAGGATATAGGCACCATATATTTTTTTCTGTCTATCAGTCTATGGACACTTAGGTTGTTCTCCTTTCTCAGCTATTGTAAGTAGGGCTGCAGTGAACGTGGGGGTGCAGATATCTCTGGCATACTGATTTCATTTCCTTTGGGTGTGTACTCGGGGTGGGATTGATAGATCATATGCTAGTTCTGTTTTTAATGTTTCTGAGGAAGCTCCAGACTACTCGCCATGATGGTTCCCCTAATTTACATTCCCACCACTGCTGACCAGAGTTCCCTTTTCTCCACATCTTCACCAGCACTTGTTATCTTTAGTCTTTTTTTATATTGGCCATTCTAACAGGAGTGAGATGATATCTCATTGTGGTTTTGATTTATATTTTCCTTATGATTGGTTATGTTAATCATTTTTTCATGTACCTTTTGGCCACTTCTATGTTTCCTTCTGAGAAATATTTATGAAAGTCTATTGTCCACTTAAAATCAGACTATATATATATATATATATTTTTTTTTTTTTTCCGGTGGCATTGGGATTGACTGCTTTTGAGTTTCACATTTTGAGACAGGGTCAAAGTCATTAACTAGCCCAAGATAGGCTTGAACTCATGATCCTCCTGCCTCAAACTTTCAGGGTGGGGGGATTATAGGCCTGCACCACCATACCTGCCTCTGATTATTTGGTTTTTCACTATTTAGTATTTGAGTTTCCTTGTATGTTTCAGATAACAATTCCTTGCTTGATATACTGTTTGCAAATATTCTCTTCCATTCTCTAGGATGTCTCTTCACTCTGTTCATTGTACCTTTTGCTGTGTAAAAGCTGTTGTTTGAGGTAATATTATTGGTCTATTTTTTTGTTTGTTTTCCACGCTTTTTGGGTCTTCTTCAAAAAAAATCTTTGCCCATACCAATGTCCTGAAGCATTTCCTCTATATCCTCTTCTACTAGTTTCACAATTTTATGCCTTATATTTAAATCTTTAGTCCATTTTGAGTTGACTTTTGTAACTGGAGAGAGATAGGAGGCAGTTTCATTCTTCTGCATGTGAATATCCAATTTTCCCAACACCTTTTATCGAAAAGGCTATCTTTTCTGCAATGGATGTTCTTAGCACCTTTGTCAAATTTAGCTAAGTGTAGATACATGGATTTACTTCTGGGCTTTCTGTTCTGTTTCACTGGTCTGTTTGTAGGCAAACCATACTGTTTTGATTACTACAACTTTGTAGTATTTTTGAAGTCTGGTAGTGTAATTCTTATTTATTCTTTTTGTTCATGATGGCTTTCACTAGTTGGGTTTTTGTTGTCATTATTGTTGTTGTCCCATATAAATTTTAGGATTTTTTTCTAGGTCTGTGAAGAATGTCATTGATCTATTGATAGGAATTACATTTAATTGGTAGATTGCTTTGGGTATTAGAAACATTTAAAAATATTGATTCTTCAATCCATTAACACGAGGTTTTTCCACTTTTTGTGTTCTATTTAATTCTTTTCATAAATATTTTGTAATTTTAATTATAAAGTTTTTCACTTCTTTGGTTAAATTTATTCCTAGGATTTTTTAGTTATTATAAATGGATTGCTTTATTGATTTCTATTTTAAATAATTTACCTTGTCATATAGCAATGGTACTGATTTTGGTATATTAATTTTTTTGGCCTATAACTTTTCTGAAATTATTTGTTATCATATCTCTTTATGGTGAAGACTTTGGGGTTTTCTATATATAAGATCATGTCACCCAAAAACTGACAATTTCACTTCTTTTTTCAAATTGGGATACCCGTTATGTCTTCCTCTTCCCTAATAGCTCTGGCCAGAACTTCCAGAACCCTGTTAAATGAGGGTGGTGAAAGTGGGTATTTGGTCTTAAAGATCAGATCTTAAAAAGAAAGCTTTCACTTTTCCCCCATTCCAAATAATGTTAGATGTTTGCTTATTATAAATGGCCTTTGTTACGTTGAATACTTTACTTCTATATAATTTTTCAGTGCTTATATCATGAAGAGATATTGAGTTTTATCAAATGCCATTTCTACATCTATGAAGATGATCATTTAGGTTTTATGCTTCATTCTATTGATGGCATGTATCCCATTTGTTGATTTGCATATGTTCAACTAACTTTACATTCCATGGGTGACTCCCACTTCACCATGGTGAATAATCTTTTAAATGTGCTGTTGTTGAGTTTTGTTTACGAGTATTTTGTTGAAGATTTTTGCATCTATGTTCATCAAGCATATTGGCTCATAGTTTTCTTCTTTTGTGAGTTGTGTCCTTATCTGGTTTTTGGTATTAGGGCAATGCTAATATCAGAGAATATTTTCAAAAGAATTGTTAACTTTCTCATTTTTTGGAATAACTTAAAAAATTGGTATTACTTCTTCTTTAAGTGTTTCTTCCAATGTATGTTTTTGGCCCCTTTGTCAAAGATCAAATAGCTGAATGTGCATAGGGTTGTTTTTGCATTCTCTATTCTTTCTATTGATCCTCAGATCTATTTTTGTGCCAGTATCATGCTGTTTTATCACTGTAGCTTTGTAATATAACTTCAAGGCTGTAATTGGGATGCCTCCCACTTGGCTCTTTTTGTATCTCAGGCCATCCTTTTATTTTCAGAGAGTCCATAGCAGTAGTGCAAGTTTCCTGTAAGAAACATATGGTTGGGCCTTGATTTTTGATTGTTGTTTGTGTTTTGGTCCATTTGGACACTATATCTTTTACTTGAAAAATTTAACACATTTATACTCAAAGAGATTAACAAAAGGTAAACAGCTACTTTGTAATTCATTTTCTAGTTTTATTGTACTTCCTTTCTTTTTTTTTAATTCTTTTAAACTCTGCCCTTGGAATTAAATGATTTACTCTAGTAGTGTATTTTGATTTCTTGTTTATTATTTTAAAATATTATTAAATAATGATTATCTTGAGGAACCATTCAGTTGAATCATGTATCATAATATATGCTATTGATGTTTAAATAACTGTCTAATGAACATTTTATTTTGACATATGTACTTTTTCCAAAAATGTTTTTGTAGGTGGTCCCAAAGTTGGCCATAACAGTCATCTTTGTGCCTTTGCATAGAGGGTACACACATTTCCTCTGAGTATGGCTGGGTTGGACGTAGTAACTCAAAGCTAATGAATAGAGTATGGGGAAAGTGATGGGGTATCTCTTTCATTCTGAGTTCTTGCTGTGGGAAAGGAAGCTGCCATACCCTCAGTGGCCTCATAAGGAGGCCCACCCTTCAGGGAGCTGATGCATCTGACCAAAAACTCATGAGGACTTGGTTGCTGACAGTGCCTGACGGCAGAAGTGGATCCTTCTCTAGCCAGAGCTTGAGGTAATTACAACTCTGCTGACACCATGATTACAATTTCATGAGAGACACTGAGTCAAAAGCCATGGTCATAGAAATTGTGAGGTAATAGATGTTTGTTGTTTTAAGTTGCTAAAGTTTGCAGTAAGTTATTACATAGCAATAGACACTAAAAAAATCATCAAAATTTAAAGATTCTTAGAAAGCTTTTGAGAAGCATAGCCACCAGAGGTTCTCTCCCTATTGTTCATACAATCTCTGGCAGTTATCTCACTTAACCTGTCTGATTTCCATCTCCTCATCAGTATAGGAGATAATAAAACCCATACGCCACACAATTGTTCATCTAATCTCTACTGTAAAATCATTTCTAACTCTATGAAGTGGTCGTGAGCCCAAAACCTAGCTCTGCCTTTGCCCCACTTCATGAAGGTGGAAAGGAAGGACATCAGTGGAGTTGAAGAACTTCAATGCCATTTCAATAAATGGGGATTTAGCCCTGGGAAGATTCCCTCTAAATCATTGTGCTCACCTGACTTTGAACTCAAGAATTTGAGCTTAAATGCGTGGTTGCATCTTACTCAGCTGTCAGCCCTGTTAATAGTAATGAGTTTTTATATTAATTCACTTATTTCCTCCTGCTTCTTTTGAGAAGGTTAAAATTACAAAGACAAGAGCTGCTCTGCCTCGTACATTGCTTGAAAATCACCCTCATGCAATAGGAAAGAAGCTTGATGCACTCACGACCTGCCTGACAAAGGGTAGCGTCACAGTCTGTCTGAGCTGCTGTGACAAAGTACTACAGACTGAGTTGCTCATACACAGTAGATTTTCTTCCTCACAGTTCCAGAGACATGGAAGTCCAAGACCAAAGAGCTGGAGACCTGTAGCCTGGTGGGGCCGGCTCCCTGATTCATAGGTTATGGCCCTCTTCTTGCTGAGCCCTCCCATGGAACAGGGGTAAGAGAGCTTCCTGCAGTGTCTTCTGTCACAGCACTAACCCCAGTTGTGAGGGCTCCACCCCCACAGTCTGATCACCCCCAGGGCCTCCACATCCTAATAAATCACCTCCAGGAATAGGATTTTAAACCTTGAATTTGGGGAATCCACAAACATTCAGACCATTACATGCTGAAAATGTGTTTTCAGTTTCATATCTCACCGAGGAAGAATCACTACGCCTTTGGGTAAAGTAGTTGATTAAGCATAAATAAATCATAGTGTAAATTTATATTCAATTTAGGATTTTTCTAAATTTCATTGTATTCAAGATGATTATGGTAGAGGAGCTGTAGATTAGAGGTCAATGCAGAGTTACAGAGATCAGTGTGAACGTCTATCCCAGGAACTTCAGAGAGTGGGAAATGGACTGAAGGACTGGAGGCCCCTTGGCCTGCTGGCAACACCACTTGGGGCACCTTTGTTCCAAGGGGGAATGGCCCCTTCTCCTGGCATTGCTAGCGATTGCCTAGGAAATAAACCCATTCTTGGCTCAGGGGTAGCTAACTGCAAATTTCCAAAACCTTCAACTGAGAAAATGAGAGTCTAATTCCGGAAATTATTTGGATCGCATAGGTTTTCTTCTACAGAACCTCCACCTTTGTCTTCTTCCTTCTGTAATACATCCTCTGTTCAGTGTGTGTGAGTGTGTGTGTGTGTGTGTGTGTGTGTGTGTATGCATGCACCTGTACAATCGGGGGATTAGGGAGCCCTGGAAGGAAGAACAGAGGGAAACATGCATGCATCAGTACTTTTTAACCAAGAACTAGACATCAGAGTTAAAAGGTATTTTCCTGGAATATTCTGGGGATAATGCACCATTTATTTCACTTCATGTGAGGCCCTAAAATAACCACGTGGAGTTGTGTTACATAAATTGCCTTAGAAAGATGGCTTTAAAAATAATCTTAGATCTTCTTTATCTTAGGGACTTCACTGAGCCTTTAGACTAAACAAAGCTCCAGCTTTCTCATTTATTTTAAGTTCTAAAGTACACAGCACATGGTGAAAAATTAATTTCAAGTTTTCATAGAGGTGGGAAAAGGAGGAGAGGATCTATTTTCCTTCTTTCTTGACCCTTTCTCCCTCAGGCATGATCCCAGAACTGAATAAAGATATGTTCCACATCACCAGTCCTACTAGTTTCTGCATGGGCTGCTTGAAACATGCAAATGGCTTTGAATAATGTCTCTCCGCCTACCAAGATAAATGAAGGTGCACAACACCATCAACTGCAGTGGGAGTCTTAGCGGGACAGAGGGTGTTGATAAATGAGGAAACCGGGCTTTTCCACGAAGTAGACAAACACTCTATCCAGAAGCCCTAGAGCTGATGGATTCCATCCGCCTCCTGACGGCACCCACACCTGCACTCCCCACCGCACTCCTCCCTGGCTCAGCCAGACAAAACTCCTGCACGGGAGCTTCACATGCGTGCTCATTCAGCTTCCATGCCTGTCCACTAAGTATGGAGAAAGCCCCACATCTTTTTATCTTGGAGTTCAAGGCTCCAGTCAAACTTGCAATCTTTATTTGTCGAATCTTCTGAACATATAGCTTGTATCTCAGCCAAAGGCAAGCACAAGGGAACTTTATTATCAGAATCTTCTCTGACAGTGATGAAGCCTGTCCAATAAGTCTTCTGTATAATAATAATGATGGTAATTATGTTGCAAAAGGATATCAAAGCTGTGCCTATATGAAAAAAGAAAATGTGGTATCTATACATAATGGAATTCTACTTGGCTATAAAGAAAAACAATCTGAGACATTTGTAGGAAAATGGAGACACTTGGAAAATATAATGTTGAGTGAAATAACCAAACACGTAAGCTTAAATACCATATAATATCCCTCATTTGAGTAAGGCAAAATACAAACAAAGAGATTAATAAAGGATGGATAGAAAGAGGCAGAGGGATGCATCTCTTGCAAATGGGAAGGGATCCAAGAGACTAAGGGTGAGGAATGAGAAAGAGTGGAAGGAGAAATAAATAGAATAAAGGTATGCATGAGCAGGAACCTACTAATCTCAATGAATGTGGACATTATATGCCATAAACACGAGCTGAGATTGAGAATATCAATACAAATGAAAATGGGAAAGGGGAGCTAGAAGAGGAGGGAGGGAGGGATGGGGATTTAAAAGACCCAAGGTGTATTATGTACATGCACCTACTCCCCAAGGTGACTGTAAACTGCATGTTCTGCTAACATGAACTAATAAAAAAGATTTCCCAGTGAAGACAACATTTAAAAGCTTCAGACTTCCTCTAATACCTCTACTGGGTTTCTCCATGATTGTTAGATAGTTCAGCTTCCCTTGATACATGGCACACACTGATACAAAGTGAGCTTATTGTAAGTGGAAATGCCAAAATGCAAAGATGCAACACTCAGGAGGTGATAAAAAGTGATACAGAAGAAACTAGTGGAGGTCTCAAAAGACTTTTCCAAGTGTGACCTCCTCAGAGTTGATCTGAAGGTCAAGTACAAGGGGACAATTGTCCTCTCATACAATTGTATCAAAAGTGTTTTTCATACACACTCTTTGATTCATTGTTTAAAACTTGGCATATGGCTATAATTATAACTGACAAGTTGGAAAACATGGTCTAAACTTAGTTTTGTAAGTTTTATTTTATTTTTACGTAAATTTCTAATCAAATCTCCTTACACAGCTTACATGAAATTTGGATTCCTACTTTTAAGCGGATTCCCTCTAACGAGGTAGTAATTTCCTTTCATCCTTTCTCATGTCTCAAAATATTCTGTGCTTCTCTATTCTTGCTGATTTGCACATCTTCCTGTTGTGCCTCTCCTTATCCTTCCAGGTGCGCCCAGATATCATTTCCTCTAAAAACACCTTCCTAGAAAAAAGGAGTCTTCCTCCTCAAATCAGCCAGCAGATTTTGTTTATAGCAACTACAGAATATTCCATACGCTGCCTTGAGGTGTAGATGCTTGAGAACATAGTCTAGACTCAGGGTGAAGTTACATAGTCCTCATTTGCCTTCCATCAGCTTATATTTGGTGAGCTCTTCTACGTATGAATTAATGCTCTGGAACCAGTGGGGAGACAATATTGTGTCTGTAAAACACGTCTATAATGAATTCTATTTATTCAGCAAAGAGCAACAAGAAAATGCAGATTTAAATTTCCTCTCTTTGGCATTTCTTGACACAAAAGTAGCAATTACAAACTTGCATGCTACCTAGTTAAGGGGATTGGTTCATTATTTGTCACTCTGGATCTCTCTTCAAAAGGAGCGGTTCTCACATGGTAGAAGAAGGCTCCCCTTTGAGGGGATCGGCACCCTGGATTTCTGTCTCCTTCTTCCCCTCTTGTCTTATTCTTGCTTCACGGTTGTTTATGACCAGCTTCTGTGAAGCCAAAAACGTAACTCAACAGCTGGCACTCTGATGGGGTGGTGTCACATGGAGCGACAGGTCCTGTCCCTGGTGAATCTATGAATTTGTTCAGGTTGGTTTCTTCAGAATTGCCATTTCTCAGGGCAGCATGGGCCGGTAATTCACACACAGGTCCAAGCTTGTGCCCTAGCTCCTTCAAGGAAAGAACAGAGAGGTTGGCTCTTGGCTAAAATCTCAGCAACACTAGTTAGTGTTACGGGTCCATCTTTGTACAGAAACCAGAGTGAAAAGTACCCAGGAACAGAGAGTTTAGTGACAGTGATTCAAATAGTCACTGACTGGGCCGGGGATTTAGCTCAGTGGTTCCGCCGCCTGCCTTGCAAGCACAAGGACCTGAGTTTGATCCCTGTTACCAAAAAAAAAAAAAAAAGCAAAGAAACACAACAAAACAACAAATAGTCACTGACTGCTTAAGGTGAGCATGGGACCGAATGTTTGTGTGACCTCAGGGCAGCAGTGAGAAGTCGATGGGTGAGATGAGGCTGCAGACCTCCCTCCAAGGGCTCACATTTCCGTTTCTGCCATCACTGTGTGTGCTTAGCATGATGTGAGTGCGTTACCATAGTACTCTACTTACCTAAGCGTGCCAAGGTGCAAGGCATAAGGTAGAGGTCTAGTGAATCTCTAAAGCCATTTCAGTTTCATTAATTCATTCATTTTCCTGCTGGAGCAATTCTTTGTACTGTTACCAGAGCCATTTTTCTTCATAACAAAGATCCAGTTCTACTAAAGCAAAGAACAAAGTGGATCTAAAATCCTGGCATGTTTAGTGTTGAACTCCAAGCTTGTGAGAGCACTTAGGACCAGCCTGGAGACTTCAATTGATTCTTGTAAATCTGATGTAATAGGAACTTTGTAGACTGGGTATCAATTCTGCGTAACCCCTCAGCAGACAGAACGTTGAATCTTACCTGACCACCCAGAAGGTGCCTCTAGCTGCCTTTAGGGAGGGGACCTTCTGCAGATGACAGGGCTCTAAAGTGGGAGGGTGCAGAAATCTACACTCCTGTCTTCTCTGGAGCCAAAGTTTTAAGCAACTCCTTACCTAAGAGCTCAGGGTACTGCTTTGAAGCTCTAATTAGAGGAGAGGAGAGTGGAGGGAAAAAGAAACGTGGTGTCCTGTGACCTCATCACCCTCCCTCCTTGTACTATGCAGAGGGTGAACCTGCCGTGTCTAACCATCTCCCACGGCTCTCAGACCGGGCTGCACATTGGTATACTCGAGAGAGCGTAAAATGAATAAATAATGTTTAAAAAGATGTCTGGGTCATCAGTCCCAACTGTTCTGATTTAATGGGATTGAGAGAGCCCAGGCCTTAGAACTTTAAGAAGCATTCAAGTTGCAGCCAAGGTTGAGACTCCTGGCTGAGACCCTTGATGTGTGTGGGAGGAGGCCAGCAGAGGCCTCTGGGACTCCACCGATGCTTTAGTTCCTGTCTTCCTTATTTCCAGTGCATTGTACTTAACCTCTTTGCATTTTCTCTCTGGCTTTGCCTCCTACCCTTCATAAATAAACAAAATCTAACTTCTTGTTTAGATGTCTATCCTGTCTAGAAAATTAGGCAGGCTTGAGCATCTCTTAAACAAGTTCTCACTCAGTGGTAGATTGTGCAACATTTTCTCTCTGGCCACTAAATATTTGTCATAAATGCAATTGTAATACCTGCATAATACATTATCATGTGCATACACGATCATCTATTAAAATAGCTCTCCACAGTTATATATTTTATTTCACACATAGTGAACTGTTGCACCAAAACTTGACATCACTGGATTCAAATAATAATATTATTTCCTTAGGGAAGCTTCTCCGCAGTGAAAACTATTAGCACAATGATAAACATTTTTAGAGCCTGTAATTTGTGTGGCCAAAGCTCTTTTCAAAGGTACTATACTGGTCTACAAAATCAGCAAGTCGATATCCTACAATAGTCTCTTAGTTGCCGAGATGGGCACATTCCAATCATCTGGCATTATTTAAACAGAATTGATGTAGGGTCTACACTGTAGGCTGTACCTTTTAATAATAACCACTAAACATGCTGTGATAATAAATATTCACTTTTTATTAGAGAGCAGTATTTTCATTAGCTCTCTCTGCCTCTCACATCAGTAAAGGCTTTAATTTCACTTTGAGTAATTTTCTTTATTATCATAACAAGAAAGAATATATCTGTGAATTATAAACCAGGGCCGTGGACACTCTTCCAGATCCCCTACAGAAGAGGCTGACGTTTATCAGATTGACCCAGATCCTAGAGGCTGCCCAGGTGACCCTGTGTGTGGTCAGGCTCGGCTGGCACTGTGACATGTGCTGAAACAAGTCTTTGTGACTCTCCTGGATGTACAAGTCATCACCCTTCTTCAGTTTTATACCTCTGACTTGGAACAAACAATTCAAGAATTGCTTGTCCACAGAATCCCTTCTAAAACTGGATCGATGTAGCATCAAATGCTTATTAATTAAAATTCACGGTAAGATTAAGTAGAACATTCTTGAAAACAAAGAGAGGATTAACAATTTGTTATTCTGTTTAATATATAATAAGTAGTAAATAATATCACATGTATGTTGAAATACAAGGTCTAAGATACACAGCAGATACCAGAAGTCGCCCACAAGCGGGCGTACCCTCTACTGAGAGCCGCCAGGTGTGAGTCACAGCTTAAGTTCACAGATTAATTTCCTGCACTGGAAACTGTGCATGGGGTGGAGTCTCTTGTGCTCCTCTTGTTGGGGATCTAACTCACTACTTCCTTCATTAATTACCTGTTATCACGATATACATATGCATTCAGGTGTGTGTGTGCATATTAGAAAGGCTTTGAAGAATGACATCAGTGCTGATATCTTTTCTTTTTAAATTTGTATTTTTAATAATAAATTGACAAATTATAGTTGCATACATTTGCAGGATGCAAAGCAATGCTGTAACTTATGAATACAATGTGGAAAAATTAAATACAAATAATTAACATATCCATCACTTTGAACCGTCATTTTTTTGTGGTGAGAATGTTTGGAATTTACTCTCCTAGCAATTTAAAATGTACATTATATTTTATTATATTCATCATAGTGTGCAATAAATACCAGAGGAAAAAGCTTTATTCTTCCTGTCTGATTCAGGCTTTGTGTCCTTTAGCATCATCTCTTTCAGCCTTTGGTATCCACCATTTTACTCTGAGCTTCTTTGAGCAGACCTGCCCTAGATTCCACAATTAATGAGAACATGTGGATTTGACTAAATCCCCAGCCCTAGTATTTGTCTTTCATGCCTGCCTTGTTTCCCTCAGCATGTTCTTCAACTTTACCCATAATGTTTCCGGTGAAAAACAGTTTCTTTTTCAAGGCTAACTAGTATGCCATGGTATATGCATACATTTTCTCTATTCATTTATCTGCTGATGGGTACTTAGGATGACTCCATAGTGTGAAAAACGCTTACATGGAATGGCAGTGCACCCCTCTCTTCACCATTTCAAATTCAAAACGTTTTGAGTAAATAAGAAGCAGCAGGATGGTTGAACCACACAGTAATTCTATTTTTAGCTTTTTGAGGAAACTATAGTTTTCCACCTTGTGATGTCCTTTGCCTTATTTCGGTGTCAGGGTAATACCAGCTTCATAAAAAGAGTTTGGAAGAATCCCCTCCCTTTCGATACTTTGTAAGAGTTTGTGAAGGATCGATGATAGTTCTTCTTTATATGTCGGGCATAATTTAGCAGTAAAGCCATCAGGTCATTGGCTTTGAGACTTTTTATTACTGAATCAATGACCTTACTCATTATCAATTTCTTCAGGTTTTCTATTTTATTATGAGTCAATCTCGATAGGTTGTGTATATCTAATTTGTTGGTGGTCAATGTCCATAGTAGTCTCTTATGAATCCTTTATATTTCTGTGAAATCAATTATAATGCCTCGTCTTTTGTTCCTGATTTGAGACTTTTCTAGCTAAAACTTTGTCAATTTTGTTTATCTTTCAAAAAACAACTCTTAGTTTCACTCGTCTTTCGTTTTCTTTGTCTTTCACTTCTTTCTGCCCTGATCTTTACTGTTTCTTTTTTGTTTTTTTTCTGACATTGGAGACAGTTTGCTCATCTTCTCGTCCCTTGAGCATAACATCAAATTATTTGAAATCTTTCTTATCCTTTGATCTAGGCATTTATTGCTATAAGCTTTTCTCTTAGACTTGCTTTTGTTCTGTCCAATAAGATTTGGTGTGTTGTGTTTCCATTTTTAATTTTTTCAAGATAATTTTTAATTTCTCATTGAAGTTTTAAACATTCATTCTTTCAGTGTGGTACTGGGGATTGAACCCAGGCCTACACACTGAGCTACATCCTCAGGCCTTTCTCACTAAATCACTAAGTTGCCCATTCAGGACTCAAACTTTGATCCTCCTGCCTCAGTCTCCCAAGTGTAGGTATTACAGGTGTGTACCACTACAGCCTGTTTCATTGAATTTCTTCACTGACTCACTGATTGTTCAGGACCATGCTATTTAATTTCCATGTACAGAGGACCCTTGACTTATGAACTCGATTGGTTCCCGAGGGCTGGTTGTAACTAAGTCAATACAGCTGAGATCTGGATGTTTACCTGGGTACATACTATGGATAACAAGAGGCAGATGAATCTTCCATTAACCCAGTTAACCCAAATTGTTTGTATGCCAGGCTGGTTGTAACTTGATGGTCCCCTGTATTTGTGCATTTTCTGACATTCCTACAGTTATTACTTCTAGTTTTAAACCACTGTGCTCAGAAAAGGTACGTGGTATGATTTTATTCTTCGTAAATTTGCTAAGACTTGTTTTGTGGCTTAATGTGTGATCTATCCTGAAGAAGGTTTTATGTGCACTTGAAAAGAATGCATATTCTATTGCTATTAGATAGAATGTTTTATATATTTCTGTTAGATCCACTTGGTATAAAGTGTTCAAGTCCAAAGTTTTCTTATAAATTTTCTGTCTGGATGATCTAGATGCCCATTATTGAAAATGGAATATTGAAGTCTCAACTAATATTGTATTACAATCTATCTGTCTCATCAAATCTTTTTATATACTTAGGTGCTTAATGAATCAGCTCAGGCTTCAGTCCATGGTCACCTGGCTCCAAAGAAGAAACAGCATTGCAGAGGCATGGCAGAGAGGTAGTTGCTCAACTGTGGCAGCCAGAAAGCAGAGGGGGTTGGGGAGAGAAAGAGAGAGAGACAGAGAGAGAGAGAGAGAGAGAGAGAGGAAGCAGGAGGGTGACACTCTTTCAAGAGACACCTCTAGTGGTCCACTTCTTCTGACCAGATCCCACCTCCTAATAGCAAGTCAGCTATACCTCCACATATCCAATCACCTTTCAAAAGCTGCACCTATGAGCACACCAGGCTTTTGAGGGTGCATATACACATAAACCATAATAATAAAATCTATTCTGTCTGCATCAAGTATAACTAGGCGTCTCCTGCTGGTTTCTTTTTCCATTCCTTCAATTTCTGTCTAAGCAAGAATTTAAAAGCGAAGTAAGTCTCCTGAGGACAACACATAGTTGGGCTTTTCTTCCAGTCACTTTGTGTCTGTATTGGAGAATTTAATCGACTTACATTCAAGGTAGTTATTGATAGATATGGACTTAATATTGTCATTTGTTAATCATTTTCTGGTTGTCTTGTAGATCTTTTGTTTCTATCTTCCACTTTTGCTATTTTCCTTTGTGGTTTGATGAATTTTCTTTAGTGTTATGTTTTGAACATTTTCTATTTTTGTTTTGTGCATCTCCTTTAGATTTTTGCTTTACAGTTATTGAGAGGTTTAAACAGAGTATCATATGCTTATAACAGTATTTTAAACTGGCATGCAACTCTGAAATTTTATCATAACTCCCCAGCATGTTATACTTTTGGTATTAGAATTTACATCATTTTGTAATGAATATATATCCCTTGAAATTTTACTTTAGCTATAGTGGTTATTAATAGCTCTTTTAATTCATATTAAAGATAAAATTACTTTATGCACTATCATTACTATCTCAGAGTTTTCCAAATATGGCTCTATATTACTTGTAGCACTGAGTTTTATACTTTCATAACTTTTATGTTATTATAACTAGTGGCTTTTGTTTTCAAATCATGAGATCTTCCTTTAGCACTTACTGTAAAGCAGGTCTACTGGTGATAAGCTTTCTTAACTTTTATGAGGTTTTTTGGGGGGGATAAAGTTTTTATTTTCCCTCACTTTGCAGGGTAAAGTATTCTTAGTTTGTAGGTTTTTCCTCTTCAGAACTTTGAATATATCATTCCAGTCTGTCCTGGCTTACAGAGTTTCTGCTGAGGAATCTGCTGATGGTCCTGTGGGAACCCCATTGAATATGATGTATTTCTTTTCTCCTGCTGTCACTAGAAATTTTTTCTTTGATAGTTTGATTATTATGTATGTTCATGGTGAGCTCTGTTTTGGGTTGGCTCTGTTTGGAGACCTCTATGCCTTCTCTATCTAGATGTTGATGTCTTTCTCCAGATTAGGGAAATTGTTAACCATTATTTCTTTAAGTATGTTTTCTGGCCCTTTTTCACTTTCTTCTGCTTGAATTCCTATTATGCATATATAAGTCTCTTGATACCCCATAATTTTCATTGGATTTTTTCATTCTTTTTATCTGTTTTCCTTTTGTTCATCTGGTTGTATAATTTTAAAGTCTTCCTTTTAATGGACTGATTCTTTAGCTTGATTGGGCAGACACTTGAAGTCTTTCTATTGCAGTTTTCACTTTAGTCATTATATTCTTCATCTCTAGAATTTCTTTTTTTATTGTTCCTATTTCTTTTTCAATTTCATTTATTTATGTGTTGTTTTTCAAATTTTAATTTTCTATCTGTATAATCTTGTAATTCATGAAACATTTTTAGGGAGAGTATTATGAATTTGTGTTTGTCTTTTCATAGATACCCTTTGCCTTTGAATCTTTATTAATTTCTTTTAGAGGCCCCATGATTTTCTCAGTCTTTGTTATCCTTGTGTTCTTGCATGAGTGTGCATTTGGGGGCACAGCCACATTTTCCAGCTTTCACAATGGTTTGTTTGTTTTCTTTCTGAAGTAGGGATAGACATTCACCATTTAGTGTACCACAGTATACCATGAGTCTGGATGAGCCAGGGGCAGGGCTACCTTTTGCATTCTCTGCATGGCTGGGGTGCTGCCTTTGGTCTGAGTTTGGGTGGGGCAGCTGGCCGGGCCCTGCTGCCCAACAAGACCACTGGCGGAGCTCAGCAATTGGGCCAAGTTGTGAGGAAGGACATTGCAATCACCTCAGATCCTGGGGAATTTTCTCTGGCCAGGTGGTATTGCTATTTGAGTACTGCTGTTGGACAGGATTATGGGAGGATCTCTGGGGGTAAGTTGAGTCACTGGTTGAATGAATAAGACTAACTTGGTGCTTTGCTCAGTGGAAATGAATAAATGAGGTTGGCTTCCTGCTTCTGTGGGTCCTTGAGGTGAACACTGAGGCTGGGTTGAGTTCTATTTAAATTCCCAAATGTGGCATGGTCTAGGTATCAGGTCACTGCTGTGGGATCTGGAGGTAAGCTCTGAGGCCACACTGAGTGCTCTTAAATTCCTCAGTGTGGCTTAGCTACACCCTGACCTTTGCTGAGATTTTCTAATGCTATCATCTTCCCTTAGAATGCCTAGAAATGCTACAGAGAGCACTAGTACTGACAAATGGAAGTGCTGACCATCTGAATTATGGGTGTCATACTGTCCCAAAGGGAAATATATTCAAAGTAACTCATGCAGCAAAGGGGTTTAAGAAAACAGTACAAGACCAGTTCCCATGAGCTAAGCACAGACAGGACAGAGCTCAGCAGGCAGCCACCTCTCCCAGAGGATGCTGCTCTCCAATCTGCCCTCCTCAACATTTAGCAATTTCCTCATTTCACATCTCTTTCAAGGAGTCACCTCCCAGTATGGTGCCTGCTGTGCCTCACAACTAACACATAGTAGGTCCTTGCTTAGTTCCAGTTGTTGAGATTGTGAACATTATCTGCCTGTAGACACCTAGAGTTCAAAATGTCAAGTTGTCTGGTTTCAGACTTATAAATTGTCTTGAAGGTGAGAGATGAGAAATGAATTCCAAATCTCAGAATGAACTTAGATATATTGGGCTAATACATAGGAATAGCATTTGGAAGATTAAAAAAAAAACAAGAAGAGTCAGATAATTGAAGAGGCAAAAACCAAAGATGTCTATGTGATTTCTGAAAGCAGACACACACAATGCCTCCTGTGTGTGTGCTCTGTTTTACTTTTGGACCGAATTGTTTAGATACCAACTAGAAAGAAAGGCATCTGTGTAGAAGTGCCTACTGGTGATAATATACAATCATTCTAAAGAATGCCAATATCTAGTGAAAATCTCTCACATCTCAAACTTCCCATTTTTGGAAATAACTACTAGTAATTGTTTGATGTAAGTATGTACGTACTACACTATGTGCACATGAATTTACTATTGAGAGGATAATAGCACATAAATATTCTATGATTCTCACGTGATCTCTTCTTGGCACCATTCATATCAACACAGATCTGGCTACAAAATTTTCCATCATGTGAATGAGCCATAATTTGCTTGACCACCAGTTTTTTTCATGGACATTTAAAACGTTTTTGTTATTATAAATATCTACACAATACATTTCAATGCATGCACATTAATTCACTATTTTCTCAGATAATTCCTAAGGTGGAATGTCTGGATTGGTCTCTAGCAATCAGGAACTTGACAAGATAATGTACCCACACAAGACAGAGGTGTTCATGCTGTCATTTCAAGCACCTGTGAAAATGTTAGGCTACACAGCAAAGAGAAAATAAGACTTCTAGTCAGGTAAGTTTAAAGTGGGTAGGCTATTTTGGATGATCTGAGTGGACCCAAGAGAATCACAAGGCTCATTTGGGAGCAGAGAGAGAGTGAGAAGATGTAACTGCAGAGCAAAGGCGTGGTGACGCCATGTATTGGCTGTAAAGATGCAGGGAAGGGCTGTGCATACCCTATAGATGTTGGAAGGGTGAGAAAATGGGTTCTCCCCGAGAGCTTCCCGAAAGGAACACAGCCTGGCCAATGTTTCTGGTAGCCCATTGAGAGCTGTGTTGGAATTCTGAGCTGCTTTAGGATGAGAGGATGGCCTTAGAGGTCTTATTAAGAGTCCTCAAAAGAACCTTAATCCAGGCATGGTGGCACACGCCTGTACTCGCAGTACTGAGGCAGATCCAGGCGATCGGAAGCTCAAGTCTCACCTGGGTAACAGCAGCAAGACCCCGCCTCAAAATAAAAACAAAAGGACTGGGGATGTAGCTCAGTGGAAAAGCACCCCTGGGTTCAATTTCCAGTTCAGAAAAGAAGAGGCCTTAAATATCACAAAGGAATGACATTTAGAAGGCACTTAGATACGATTTCTGAAGGTGAGGTTTCACCCTATCACTGTTTTTCTCTTCATATAACCCAGTTCCCAGATATGACAAACTGTGACTCTGCTACATTGGTGATTGCATTCCCCTTTGTCCTCGACTTCTTGCACTGGGGACTGCAGAAGCCTTTATGCCTCTTTGCACGTGATATATGTGACAGTTCTGGCTGAGAATGGAAGACACATCCACTCATCTCTTTTATCTGCCTGGCTGAGTACATCTCAAATATCCAACTTCCAGCAATCACGAGAGCATCAGAGGCCTGGGGGCCTAACATCCCCAAGTCCCTGAGCTAATGCCAGCTTTCTTGTTACATGACAAAGTAAACTTTCACGTGTTTAAGCTACATTAGGTAGTTGTTCTATAATTTGCAGCCCAAGTGTTTCTAGCAGATAGAATCTCCGTTCCATCCTCATTCAAACCTTGCCACCCCTCTATCCTGCAGTCCAGTCCTCCCCAGCCTGTCTCCCATCTTTACTGTCTTTACCGTGGCAGCCGTGGCGTGTCCTCTCTCCTAACCCCTCTGGCACCCTCTGAGCCAAGTGGGTGGGCCTCTTGGTTTGTATTTCTCTCACTGCTTCCTGTGCCCCGCCCTGGCCTCTCACACAGAGCAGCCCTGTCCACTAGAACTTCTGCAATGAGGAAAATGTCTTTATCTGCACTGCCTGGTACAGTGACCCACTGAGCACTTGGAAGGTGGCTACTGCAACATAAATTTTAATTTCATTTAGTTTCACTTTAAATAACCACATGTAGTAAGTAGCTACCATTTTAGCCAGTAGGCCACTGGAATAGCAACTCCTTAAAGAAAATAGTAGTGATTAATAAAATGCTTTGCCTCTGGCAGAAGGGCAGGCATTAGGTACCTCACAGTTCTACACTGAGTCTTCATTAGTCCATGTCCATCGTGTCACTGCCCATCTATGTGCCTCTAGGAAGCGGATGGGTGATGTGGACTGGAGAAGTATCCTGGGCGCAGTGACAGGATAGGTGGGGACTGTGCCAGGTGCTGTTTCACAGGGCAGTCACTGTCCAGCTCCAGATGATGTTGAAGGGAGAGTCAGTATAGCCATATAGCCCCACTTTTCAAGGAGAGCTAAAAATTGGTATATTGGAATGAAAACATCAGACTTCTAAATACTGATAACTAATTCAAAATTTAAAAGAAAAGAACTCTGGGTATCATAAATAAAAGAAGTTAGCCAGATGTGCCCCACAAGACAAATGTCAGATTTTCCCCAAGTCCCCCTAGGGGAAGCCTACACTGTCCCAGCTGCTGCCTGCTGCTCTTCCCTGGGGTTCTCTGCTCCAGCAACCTGGGGCCACAGGCCCATCTCAGACACGCTCTGCACTCTGAGGCTCTGTCTTTGCCTCTGCCCATCCTGTTCCTTCGCCAACACCCAGCCCCCAGCCCCCTTATTTTCATAGGAAAACCCTAACTACTCTTCAGGGCATGGCCCAGATGTCCCTTCTTCAGTAAATCCTTTGAATCTGACCCAAATCAAAAGACTGAGCTGGCCCTTCATAGAGAGCTGCTATTTCATTTCTCAGGCAGTATTGGAGAGTGTTGTTTACCAAGCAGCTTCAGTAATAATCACTGCAATTTCCAAGCACTGTGCCAGGTAACCCGTACAATTAGCCACTCGAGTGGGGGGCGCTATTTAACTTACCACCTACTCTCCTGAGGGTTAAATAAAGAGGGCCTGACGCTACTCCGCTGCCGAGGATGGGGCGTGACCTTAACCCCTTTCAGGGGTGGGGAAAGTAAAGAGGTTATGGGACAAGGGCCGGGGATTTAGCTCAGTGGTTTTGCCGCCTGCTGCGCAAGCGCAAGGACCTGAGTTCGATCCCCTGTACCAAAAAAAAAAGGTTTCAAAAAAATGTAATGAGCTATCATTCCATCATTCAGAGTCGACCACAGTTAATTTCTTGGTGTTTATGTATCCATAGTATTTGTAAAAATGCATATTGTCCTACATTATCATTTGATGTTTTTTACCCAAACTATTAGAAACACTTTGTGATGGAACTGCCTCGTGTCTTGACTGTGGACATGGTCACGCGGATGCACACACGTGCCGCGATCGCTTAGCGCCCAGTACACGTGCACAAATGGGTTCTTGTAAAATGGTGGCACCAGTAAGGCTGGTGATTGTGTCTGCGTCCGGTTGCTGGTTGTGATGTTGCACTATGACATCCAGGGTCTCACCCTGAGTACAACTGGGAGAGGCCACGCTGGGCCTCTCAATATCACTCCTCAAAGCTACACTTAAATCTACAATTATCTCAAAATTAAAAGTTTTTAAATAATTTAAAACATCCTTCCTCATTAGCAAACATTGTTATAAATTATCATTTTAACTAACTGCCTAATACTTAATTTTATGGACCAATTCTCTAGTCATTCCCCGCAGAGATACGCCACACTATGACTTGATCAGACCAGAACATCACATCAGGTTACAGGAGGGGGAAATTAGGACCCAAAGGGCGAAAGTGCTGTTTACAAGATCAGAAGAGCAGTTCACGGCAAAGCCTGGCCTAGAACTTGAGTTTCCAGACACTTGGGCCTTAGTGCACCAGCTCTGAAAAGGTTAAAAAACAAAACTTAGTCCAGTGGTTTTCAAGAATAGTGTGCAGCTGCCAAATACTGTTAAGCAGCTTGCTAGGTACTGATGCAGAAAGAGCAAAAGTCAAGTGACAGCAGTTACTCACTTTCAGTTAATTGCTGCCAAATAAGAATGTAAGCCACACTGCCACAAGGAAATTTGGGTCTTTATGTATGTAAAAATGTCAAATTTCTTAAAAGGTTTGCACAATATTCTTTAAAAAATAACTGACAGAGTCAGGCATGATGGCACACACCTGTAATCCCAGCACTGGGGAGGCTGAGACAGGAGGATCTCTGCACATTTGAGGCCAGCCTGGGTCACATAGTGAGATCGAGGCCAGCCTGCACTGCACAACAAGACCCTGTCTCAAAACAAAACAAAACACTGGGTGAAGTCCTCAGTCGGAGGTTCCCGCACCAGCAGGCTCTTCCTGGAGGAAGCAGCAGCTCCATAGTCAGCAGCTGGAGGATGTCCCAGAGCCCCTGCTTTGAGGTGGAAAAGGTACCCACATCCCCTAGGAACTGAGCCTTTCCCTGAATGTCTGAGAATCTCTCCTTAGCAAAGCAGACAGCTCATGGGTAAGAAAATGGATGCACCTTGAGACCATCATGGTAATTGGAATAAATCAACACAAGCTTAAATATCACATGATGTATCTTACATGAGAAATCCAAAGTATAAATAAAGAGCCAAAAAAAGCTAGATAATGGGAAGTCCGAGAGAGATCTTTCTCAGTCAGGAGGGGTGAAGTGATGGAGGGAGGGGAGAGGAAGGAGATGGAAAGAAAATCAAGACGTGTTATGCACACGAGCAACCTCCACACAAGGAACTGGAAACATCATGTCCTGCAATCATGGACTAATGAAGAACAGGACCAGGAAAGCAGACATCTGATAGGGGCTGCAAAGTGGCAAATCTCCTTTCCTAAAGAATAAATTAGGGTCCCAGTTTAGTGGGGATGGCTTTGAGCAGGACGCAGAGGGCCCAGCAGCACTGGTGCTAACGTGAACAGCGCTTAGGCAGACCGCAGCCTGGAACTCAGGGGTCCCTGTGGCTCCACTGGGAAGCACAGCGAGGCAGGTCTGAAGGAAGCCCTGCACATTGCACGCTCTCATCTCAAAGCTGGCCAGCTGAGGCAGGAGGGAAGACTGCAGCGAGACACAACAGAGACGCAAGGCCAGGCAGGCACCTGCCTGTCAGCTTGAGGGTGCCTTTCGAGTCCCTGTGGGCCACAGGTGGCATGACTTGGCATCTGTCCCCTTTTGATGTCAGGAGGCTGCCATGCTAGGAACCTGAGCGCTACAAATCTGCAATGCTAAATGCCTGACTTTCAAAAGTCTGATGAGCTTTCCCAAGCAAGAATCATTCTACATGAAGTACGGTACTGCATTTCCATGAGGAAGCCTTCTTGACCAACCAAATCTAGTGTAAGGATATTAATTCACCCATTAATATTGATTTAAATCCTGTGTTCTAGGAAATGGACATAATTTAGCTTGGATAGTCAAGTCAGCGAAAACTTCTGGGCGGGCACTGTGCTCCTCTGCTAGGGCCCTGCACACTTGCTCTAGGCATTCTGTGCCTGACTCTTCCTACACACAGGTCACTGGCCAGGGACGAGATATGGTTCAAGCTGGGCCAATCAGATCCCCTTTGCATTTTGAAATCCGAGAGCTCTCGGGAATTAGCCAGTCATCTGAGCCGGCCTCTGAAATACAGCCAAATAATCTAGAGAGTAGGGCAGCTTTACTATGAATAGGCAAAGCAAAGGCCCTGTTGAAAGAACAGGGAGAGAGGGGCAGGTGGGCAACAGAGGGAGAAACAGCAGATGGGGCAAGGGGAGGAATGACAGAGGAAGAAAGAAAAAGAAGAAGACAGAGTCAGAGGCAAGGATTCACAGGAGGGTAGGGGCAGGGAGAGAGGGAGAGAGGTGGAGCGTTACCTGAGTTCCACACCCCCACTTCAAGTCATTTGAGAGGCCCGGCTGCCTAGGGGATCTATGGATAACAGAGTTCCTCCAATAGCCCCCTCTTAATCTGAGCTTCTGTTTTCTTCTGTTCATTAAACCATAAACAGCTCAGCATTCAAAAAAGCAGTGCTAGTTAAAAAGCAGAAGGAAAAAGAGCGTAATGGGAAACGTGTTGGGAGACCATTTATGGTCCCCTCCTATCCAGACACACACGCTTAGTCATCTCAGGTTAGCAGAGCCTTCACTATGGAGAGCAATTTAATTGAGCTCTGCAGGGACAGTCAACTGAAACCACATGATGGATGGGCGGAGCAACTTACTGCATCAAGGTTTGAAGGGAACAGAAGAGAGATTTGCTGAAGAGAAGGCAGGCTTAGCGGATGGAACCCAGCGAAGATGCTGAGGCTTGCTTGAGAAGGTGCCTTTGGAACAATGGGGTGCCTGTGGGCGAGTGGGTGGGGCCAGCGGGGGATGAGGTGATGGTGGTGGAACTCTGGCACCACAGCTGTCTGCCCCACGGGCGCCTCCTGGCCGTGCCGCACACTGCTCTGTCACTCCCTCCAACCTACTCATCCCTTGCTCACTGTCTAAACACACCGTGGCTCCCACACACCCTTCCGTCTGTTCCCACCACTCCCCCTCCTGCAGTCCTCCTGCCTTAGTCCTCCACAAACTGCCGGAAACACTGCCCCTTCTGGAGCCTTGCCCAGTGTCTTCGTGCTTTTTATGCTGCTGAGACTAAATACTCAACACCCACAAGTTAAAGGAGGAAAGGTTCACTTCAGCTCACGGTTTACGGAGGTTTCAGTCCATAGTCAGCTGGTTCCAAGGCAGGGCAGCGTGACAGAGGAGAAATGGTCCATGGCAGGCAGAAGGCAGCCAGCAGTGAAATAGCAAAGCAGCTTCTTTCTGTCCTTCTATATTCCATCCAGGCTACCTGCTTTTTGGGTGGTGTCACTCAGAACTATGCTAAACCAAATAATGGACTAATCCACACACTTTTAATCCCAGCATCACACCCTCAATCCACATTCACACACCCTAGATCTATCCAAAAAAGCCCCACCTATGAGCACATGAGGCTTTAGGAGGACATCTAGATTCAAACTGTAACACTCAGCTCACCCTGGACAAATTTGCTCCTTTCTTCCTTATTCTCTCCATTACTCTTGGAACTGATACCCATTCTATAACAGGCATCATTCTAGGCATTGGAAAACCAATACACAAAAATTTTTGCTTCATTGGCATTTGCATTCTGCTTTGAGAGACAGACAATAAGCATGAGAGCAAATAAATATGTAATTTTCACTTCTGATGAGTGCTATGGAAAAAATTATGCTGTGTAAGGCAGCAATTCATAGAGAAGGGATGAGGTCTTATTCTAGACCTAGTTATCTCTAGATTTGTTCACCCAACTGTAAGCTCTGAAATGGATCTTTGCCTGGCACATAGCAAGAGCTCAATGAATTAGTAATAAAAGTCTGACGTATCAGAATCACACATTTTAGTGTTTCACAGTCAACAGAATGCTCTTCCAGGTTTCATGGAAAGCTGGTGAGCTAGAGAGTTACCATTTTCCCAGTAAATGACTGAAAATTATTGTGTTCCCTGAAAAATGTACGTATCATATTTTTCTCTGACTTCACCCAGAAATGTAATTAACCAGAAAGCTCTCAGTGCTGGAACAAAACATCAATATTCCATTCTCAGTTTCATAATAGCTGTGTACACTTGGTCCCTCGTTCTGTATTCACTGCCTTCCATTATTTAATGCCTTGCTCGCCTGTCCAGACCCTGCTGTTTATCATCTGTGTGCCTCACATTCGTTTTCTAGCCACCAGCCCAGCTAGGTTCTGATGTTCAATCTGGTGCACAGGTTTTGCTGTATGACCTCCATTCCAGACCCTGGTTCATTTGGCTTGGGGACTCTTGAGGGGCTGTGCTACTCGGCTGGAGCAGGTTGGGTTTTGTTGAAAAGGATATTCAGCTCATTTCTGATTTGAGGGCCGAGGATGGGGATGTGGAAAGTTGGACATTGCAGAAGACAGGTTCTTAGGTTTGGAAGGCAGCAAAAGACACTGGCTTTGGGACCAGCTAAAGGTTGTTTGAATTTCTGCTCGGCAACTTATTTTTAGTGTGTATTGGGTATACTAATTCCAGGTTCCTCCCCCAGAAATGCAGTGGCATTACCTGGCAGTGTTGCTGCAACAATCGAAGTGTCTGTGGAAGCTCTGGCAGAGTATCATGCACATAGGAGGCAGCTATGAAATAAATGATTAGGACCCTGGCCACAGTGGTCATTTGGGCTCAGCAGACTCTCCCTCTAGACCAATCATTTCAAACCCGTGTCTGGCCGCAGCGTGGTCTCATTCACTGCCTCTCATGCTTCGCATCCGAGCAGAGGTTTGTGCTCAAGACCCCCTGGGGGCCAGGAGCCTGGAATGGAAGCCCCCTTCACCTCTTCTGCATGTGTGCCCTGTCCTTGGGCAATTGCATCTCACAGTGCCCGTTCCACAGGGTTACTGTGAGGCCAGTTGAGCTGATTTTCCTATAAATTGATCTTTTTTTATATGTATTCATTTCTAAGAGAGATTTTTTTATGTCTATAAAGGGAAAAACTAATCATTAAAAGAAACGTGCAATAAGGTCTAAGCAGTGTTGTGAAAGTTCAGCTCTCCATCCCTGCAGAGGTCCCTGAACCCGGGACCTGCCTTCTCTCCCTGCAGAGGGGATTTCCCAGGTGCTCCAGAAGAGGCTGAGCCACTGGAGCTCACTTTCTCAGAGTCAGAAGGACACTCTCGCTCCGAGACCGAGACCCAGGGCCCTGGGAGCAGCTCCACTGCATGAAGAGCCAAGCCCTGGAGGCAGAGTTAGGATCAGCAGCCTAGGCCCAAGGACACCCAGGACAAGAGGAAGGGCCTCAGACAGCTCCACACAGCCTCCCTACACCTGCTTCCTGTGTGACATGGGAACTGGGCTCTAGGGAGGACTTTTATAGCTAGAAGCAAGGATTTTTATCCTGCAAGAGACAAGCGAGTTTCACCTCATTCCCGTGACAAGCACCATCAGAGAACCTTGAGTGGCCTGTTCTTTCTCTGTCAAACCAAGCAGACCACAGCAGCCTGCTTGAGTTTTCCTGGGTGGAATGTCCTCCTCTCAGCTAGCGGGACCGTCAGTGCAGGGCAGGGAGAGTGCTCCTTTTCTGTTCTCTCTGCTGCAGGCTATGAAGACTGCTGATGACGTGGTCAGCTTGCGCCACAGAATGAGCACAGGTGGGAGACAGAGAGGAGAGTGCTGTGGCCAGAGGGACCCTTGCCGCTCTCGAAGAACAGACTCTGACCTCCCAGGACCCTGGGCCACAGCAGGACGTGGTGGGCAGTCTTGGAAACTTCCAACATGAAACTCAGGTTTGCTAGGCTTAGCCTAGTGCACAAGCAAGCCTCATTGTAACATTTTTAAACCTTTAAAAAAATTTACTGGAATAGTACTGCTTTATTTTCTCTTTCTTTCCTTTTTCTTGGTAATACATAGAGACCAGTGGGTTTCATTTTGGCAGATTCATGCATGCACATAAAATGCTTTGATCATTTCCACCCTTCCATTATCCCCTTGCCCTGCTCCCTCCCCGTGGTTCATTTTTGGGGGATTCAATGTGTGTAATGTATTTTACTCACATCCATCCCCACACTACTTACCCTTATATACCCCCCTTCATTTGCATCTTGATTATAAAATCTCTTTGGAATATTTACTAAAACAATGTTATGAACTCACCATTTCTTGTTTAATTATAGAAGACATTTAAATCATAAAATTGAGCCACTGCCAAATTCAACATTTAATTTCTTTAATTTATGCTACACATCTGTCTAAGCCATTGTCTTTTTTGGAAGACTTCTCACTTCATGTTTGCTTATGTTGCCAGGCTTCGTTGTTTTCCTAAGCTTCCCAATTATTATTCTGTACACTTACAGGAGGTGCCCAGAAAAAGCTTCATTGGTAGATGGATGTTAGATCAGCTAGATCCACTCACTGACCAAGAGACTCACTCTTGCTTGGGGTTTGTTGGTGGCAAACAACAGAACACTTCTCCTATGACATTAAATTTAGAAAGAAGTTGACTTAGAAGGATAAGGGGGAGCTCACAGAGTGCGAAGGAAATATTGAGAAACCAGTGAAGAGCAGGCCCTGGAGCAGCTCTGAGTCTCTGGGTCTCCCAGTCACGTCCTGGGGTTAAAATCTGGCCTCCCACTCTCTTACAGAGTTCCCGGAACACAGGCACAGGCTCATCTGCACAAGATGAGCAGCTGCTCTTTCTCGACAATAGCAGAGGCAGGTAGTTGAGGCACAGACCTTGTGGTCCCCAAAGCTTAAAATATTTACTCTCTGAATTTTTACAGGCAAAGTTTAGCAACCCCTGCTGTAAGTCATCACAACAAAAGGACGTCACTTCCAGGATACCATGGAAAAGCTAGGTGCTCTGTAATCATCTTTAGCACAAGTACCTCTAGTTTCAAGACTAGAATTCCTTGGAGAGAGACTGAACTGTGATCACACACCAAGACCCTGCTCAGCAGAGGGCTGGTTTTGAGTGACATTCTCATTATGAGGGCAGCATCAAGTGGATGAGGCGCAGTCCTTTAGAGCAAACCCATGGGGCTCTCACTGAGGGCTGGAGAAGAGGAGCCAGGCAGGCAAGAATGTGCTGTCCTCCTACACAGCAGCCTCACAGCAATTCAGATGTGTGCTTCAGCAAAATTGAAATGAAAGCACATGCTGAAGCCACAGAGCTCAGGCTCAGTCCCACACGGGATAGCTGGATTCCAAGGGTCTGTGATACTCCCCTCTCCAGGTTTGCTAAGTGTCAGAGATAGTCGTGGGTGAGAACAAAGCAATAGTCCCGCCTGTCCCTGACAGGCAAATCCTTCATTTCTGAATCCCAGTTTCCAGTCTTCCCCTGCCTACCTAATGAGTTTGCAGTGTGGTGCAAGGTCAGGTGTGGCATAAGTGCTCCTGACATACTTGTAAAATCGTTGAGCATCTCATACGAATAAAAGGGTACTATGAATGAAAAACAATTAGAAAAAATAAGGCATGATTAGCAATCTAAGGAGTTGGCCTGAGGATGTAGGTCAGGGTAGATGCGTGAGGCCCAGGATTTGATTCCAGAAACACACGCACTCCAAGTAGTCTGCCTTTTACAGCAGGGTTTCACTGTATGTGTCACATGCTGCAGTTCTCAAGGAGTTCTCTGCTCATTTACTATTGCATTTTATAGTCTACAAGTATTAGGACTCATCTGTTTCTCCTTCTGCATCTCAGGTGGGTGTGGGATCCTTGTGGTCACCAAGGTAACGTGTTAGGGTTTGGATCAAAATGTTTCCCCGAAGTCTCATGTGTTCAGAGATTGGGCATCTTGAAGATGATTGGGTCATGGATTGCTGGCCTCTTCAGGGTGAACCCATTGGTGGGTGGCTGAATGTGTTAGGAGCCGGTGTTTCTGGGGCTGCCTCTGAAGGGTATCGCTCTCTCTTTGGCTTGCTCCTCCTCTTCCTCCGCTCCTGGCTGCCAGGTGGTGAAAGCTTCCTCTGCCGTGTGCCACCCACCATGATGTTCTGCTTCAAAGCTAGCCAGCCAGGAACTGAAACCTCTAAGCAGTGGGCCAAATCAATCTTTCTCCTTTAAACTGGGCATGCCAGGAGTTTGGTCTCAAGGATGGAAAGCTGACTACTACTACAACATGGTAAACTTAGACAGTAATTGGACTTATAAGATCCTAGGGAATAATACTGACTTCAATGTGTCTATTTTTTCTTGGGATAGAGGTTTCTCAATGTCAGTTCCTTGGAAGAAATTTTCAAAAACTTCCTGCAGATTAAACTCTGCTGAATATCACAGCCTACTTAGCTATGCCTTCCCAGCTAAGTGTCACCCATATCACCATAGCAACTGACTTTCTCCTTACTCAGAGACAGCTGTTCACCTGATAACAACCACAGACTTCTAATATCATGCCCAGCATCTTGCTCAGAATAATGTATTTCATTTTCTCAGTACAAGGTACTTAGTACCATTTCCCGTATGGGAAAACGAAGGCCAAGAGATATTACAGAACAAGCTCAAGGTCACAGAGTCTGGAAGTTCCAGCTTATGTTCAAACTGCCACTGGTTCACGCGGGAGTTCTTTAAAGAACTCCCCAAGTCTCCCGAAACCCTGGCCCACAGACAGGTACCAGAGTAGAACCTACCTGTCTGTACACTGGTCCAAAGCAGGTTGCACAGCAGGAGGTGACTGGTGAGCTGATGAAGTTTCGCCAGTATATACAGCTACTTCCCACTGCTTGCATTACGGCCTGAGCTCCACCTCCTGTCAGATCATTGGTGGCATCAGATTCTCACAGCAGCAGAGCCCCTACTGTGAACTGCACATGTGAGGGACCTAGTTGTGGGCTCCTCCTGAGAATCCAATGCCTGCTGCTCTGAGGTGGAGCTGTGGTGGTGATGCTAGTGCTGGGGAGCAGCTGCAGATGCAGGTGAGCATTAGCAGAGAGGTTTGACTGCACAGAGATCATAATACATTCATTATTTGCAGACTCAGATCAAACCCTATCAGTGAGTGGCAAGTGACTATTAAGCTGCATCTGGTGGCAGGCTTTACAGTGATGAGTGAATCAATGGGAATATCCAGTTGCAGAAAAACAAGCTCAGGGCTCCCATGATTTTGCATCATGGTGAATTATATGATTACTTCATTATCTACTACAATGTAATAAGAATTGAAATAACGGGCAAAATAAACACAATGCATTTGAATCGTCCCAAAACCAACCCCCTCACATCTGTGGAAAATTTGTCTTCCAGAAAGTGGTCCCTTGTACCAAAAAGCTTGGGGACTGCTGTTCTGAAGGACAAAGCTCAGTTATTTAAGTCCCCAGCACTATCAAATAAGGGAGAGTACCAGTGTTACCTAGACCAGAAAAACAATATGGAAAATTATAAGATGTTCTGAGTCAAGTCATTTTCCTTTAACTCAATCATAAAATAGGATTAGAAAGAGGAATCATTCCATCACCAGGTTGGTACCTACTGAGAGGAAAATGTAAGGAGTTATAATTATTTATCACTCCTACATGTACACTCAACAGGCCTAAGGAGGGAAACATGTTTGACATCCGTATTGTTTGCCTCTGCCTTCAAGCTCAGTGCCTAGTAGAGCTTATACTTGACCTCTACAGCTAGCCACATTTTTCACCATGTCTTAACACACTGTTCTTTGGTTTGGAAGGAAGGGATAGAGGGAGGGATGGAGGAAGGAAGGAAGGAGCTCCACATTTTCCTTCTCTGCTAACAGTGCAACACTGCATCTCTCTGCAGATGCTGCCCTACCATTAGACCAATGATATATGGGTGGCCTGGCAACTTGGATACCAGTTTTCATAGGAAATTTAAAGGTCTGATTATGGTCTGAAAAGAAAGCCACTCACCCAGGCAATCATGAGCTTGGCAGCTCAGCTGTGCTGCAGATCTGTGCCTCTCCACCCGACCTGTGCCAGTGGGTGCTGGGAAGTGGAGGCCGCCCTCTCAATGACTCTCTAGCCAGCTGTCTCCTTGATAGCTTCCTTGGGATGTCAAATCCAACATGCCACCGTGGTGTATTTTTGTTTCTCTTACAAATTTATTTCGGCTTCCCCATTTTTAAAATAGAAGAATCAGGGTAGTGCCCGTGAACAGAGAGCAAGCTGCGGGCACTCAACATGGCGGCATCGAGGGTGGTGCCTGCTGGACTCAGGGCAATGGGGATTACAGTGGCTGGGCCAGGCCCAGCCATGGCCCAGGCAGTGGAGTGAGAAGGAAGAAGGCCCCAGGCCTCTGGCCACTGTGTGCCTGGCCATCTACAATGTGGTGCTGACGGCAGGGTGGCTGGGCATAGCAGTTGGTCTGGTCAGAGCCTATCTGGCTAAAGGGAGCTACCACAGCCTTTATTACTCAATAGAAAGGCCTTTGAAATTCTTCCAAGCTGGAGCCTTACTGGAGATTTTACATTGTGCTATTGGGACTGTTCCATATTCTGTTCTCCTGACTTCTTTCCAGGTGATGGCAAGAGTTTTTCTAATATGAGCCGTAACACATAGTGTCAAAGAGGTGCAGACTGAAGACAGTGTCCTCCTGTTTGTTACTGCCTGGACAATCACAGAAATTACCCGTTACTCCTTTTATACATGCAGTCTGTTAACCCATCTGCCTTACCTCATCAAATGGGCCAGGGACATGCTTTTCATCGTACTGTACCCGATGAGCGTGTCAGTTGCTCACAATATGTGCAGCTCTGCCCTTTGTCACACAGGCTGGCCTGTACTCCATCAGTTTACCTAGCAAACACAATTTCTCCTTTGACTGCTATGCATTCCTAATTCTGATAATGATCCCCTACCTTCCACTTTCCCCAGTTACACTTCCACGTGACACACCAGAGAAGAAAGGTCCTTTCTCCTACTGAAGGACACAAGAAATCTGAATAGTTCCTGCTTCCTGCACCATCCCCCCAAACCAGACTTTTCAATGATCAAAAAATACTGCAGACTTTTAGAGATCCCAATACATTTCATAGAAAAGAATTAAGAACTATTTTTAAAATACTAAAAAGAAAACAAAACAAAAAAAATCCGGTGTCACATGGGCCTGGGGTTTTATAGAAAAGAAAAATTTAAAAAGCTATTACATTAAATGTCCTGGCCGGTCCATTTCAGCATGCTCTTTCAACCGGAAGTCCTCAGTATTACAATGGCACCAGACAGGGATTCGGCATCTCTTCCTCGCCTGTCCGTCCCGTACCGTAAAGAGAGACCTATCACACCGACTGCTTGCGAGCACAGTCCTTCCGAGGGAGGAGCGTGTCCCAGTGTGCATCCAGCTTGCAGCAGAGCTCGGTTGGGTCTGCAGTGTGTTTGGTGCTCCCTTCTCGCAGTGCTTGGCTGCATGCTGGAATCTCTCTGCATTTCTGAAGCGGCAAACTTTGTTCTCTGGAACACTCTGAAGTTGTGGCTGGGACTTAGCCCCTCCTATCCAGAATGAATTATAAAATGGATATGCCCGAGAAGCTTTGGGGTAGTGCCCTTAAACAGAAAAAAAACTAGAAATGCTTTGTTTCTTTTCATTGGAGTCATTGTTGCCTGCCACTAAGAAACATGCCTGAACGTAATCAGTATGTGTGTGTTGTAAAGAATCTACCTTGACTTGGAGCTTGGCTCTGACTGTTTTAACACGTGGCAGTTCTCTGAGAGGTGAAGCTCAACAGCTGGTAAGTGGCAAGTACCTTTCACAGGACTGCTGTCAGAGCACCTCTGAGTAATGTATTTGCCAATAGCTGTTCTCATTTACGGACTCCAAGCCCATCTTGTCACATCGGAGCAGGGAATCTGTTATTTCAAGTACATGGAAGGTGTTGCTTTAAAAATGTCTGGAAAAACATTCAGGAATGGCTTTCTACAGCATTATTTTGTTTTTTCAGTACTCGCTGTCCTGTTTACTTCCCTTGACTATGGACAGCACTAATCCCCAGCAAGTGCTGAGGAGTGGCGCGTGTTCTGGAGGGATAGCAGCACCGTCCTGGCGTGTGGGAGAGCCATGAAATGACTTGGTCCTTTGGACGTTGTCCAGTTAGCATCACCTCTTCATGCTATTTAACTGCTCACCTCACCTGTGCATTTAAAGCCCCTCAAGAAAGGGTTGGATGAAAGAGTGAAGTGCAAGTTCAGATGTGCACTCAGTTTTAAACACAGTATCTTCTTTGTGGAGCCTTCTTCTTTTTTTTGACCTTTAAATCAGGCTTAGTGAGTAATTTAAAACACAGTTGTTGGGCCAGGGATTTAGCTCAGTGGTTCCACTGCCTGCCTCATAAGTGGAAGGACCTGAGTTTGATCCCTGGTACCAAAAAAAAGAATAAAATACAATTATCAATAGCAGAAGAATGTCATAGTGAAAAATTAAATTTTAAAATGCATATTTTCACAGGAACTTGAAAATCTAATCTAAGTAGGCATATAATAAATTTATTTTTTAACTAAACATTAAAATTCTGCTTCTTCAAGTCAGCACTCTGGGGTGTGTTGAGATTAGAATCTCTTCTTGTTGTTGATAGATTCCGGAGAGACGATTTTTCATCTTACCCCTTTTTATTCTTCCTAAATGTATTTCTACTATAAAACAGAATCATCTTCAGTTATGTTAGCCTTATTACTTTATTTGGTTAAGATTTTTTTCAGTTCTTTTTGGAACTGTAGAAAATAGGATGAAAAATGCAGGTTTTCCAGAATTGTGGGACTGCAAGTTTTATTCAGGCCTCTTTATTATAATTTGTCACTACTTATGAAAAAACACTGTTGCAAAACAGTATATTTCATCGAGTTGAACTTGGCAGTGAGAACGCAGCAAACAACCAACTCCCTTTCCAAAAAGGGTCTCAACCCCAGAGTATGGTTTTTTACATCAATGTTTAAAATGCAGCAGATAAGTAAGGCGTGTCACTGTGTCCTCCAGTAACCTCCTCAGTAACTGGCTTTTTTCTTCAATCCCTAACAGGAATTACTTTCTCCTTTGAAGCAGTGGTGTTCTTCTATACACTGAGAACATCCAGCCCCGCCAAATGTCACATCTCATTATAAAGTGTGGGTGCTGAAGGCGATGTTTACTGGGGATTCTGTCAGACTTAGTGGTTGTATCGCAGGACACAGTCAAAGACACCATCTTCCCAACACCCACTGGAGTGGGTGTTTCAGGTCCCCCGAGGAGCCGTCTGCCGACAGAGGGACTCCTTTGAGGTGCACAGCGGAGCACTGTAGACACAGCGGCTAATCTGTGTCTTGCTGTGCTGTTGGCTGAGGTCAGGACCACTCATCTCATGACCGCACCCTGATCAAAGGCCCCATGGAGATGTAGTCTTGGAATAAAGCGCTGACTTCCCTGATAAGAAAGTTCCTTGGAAGCAGACTTCAGCAAGGGAGATGCTGAATTTAAGAGGCAGATGAGATTATACCCTCATTTTTCATGTCTTGTGTTGGTTATTCATGTCTAATAAAAGGCTGGCATTGACGTGGTCCAACCTGTAAATTATTTTCAATTCTGACTTTCCGATAAACCATAAAACATCAAATTCATTACACACTGCTCCTTTGAAATTTGGGTAAAAAATTAGACAACTATATATAAAGTCATTTTTGTATTTTTTCTATGTTGTGAAAACCAAAATTGTAATGTTATAAGTCTTTGATTCACCAAAATTATATAATTTAAATGTATTTTTTGTATATTTAGAAATAAGGCATTCAAAGACAATGCTTCACTTTCTATGCATGCATTTGAAAGTGTTGCTACCTGACAATGTGGTCACAAGTTGTATTCATAAAACCGTGATCTGGTCTGTGTTGCATTTCAAAATAAACTGGTGTGTGTGTGCTCAAAAAAAAAATTAAAATAAATTAAAAAATAATAGAAGAATCACCCTCCTAGTTGCTGTATTACTCAGCTTTATCTTTGCTGAAACTCAGTCCCTAACATCCATAATTTAAAGGAGGAGAGGTTTAATTCACTCATGATTTCAGTCCATAGTGGGCTGGCTACAAGACCCAGCCGCAGTGGAAGGGCATGGCGAAGCAAAGCTGCTTAGTTCACGGCTCTGGGGAGGCAGAATGAAGGAATGGTGCTGGAGAGGAGGGGCAGGGACCAGATGTAGAGCCCAAGGCCTCACAGACACACCTAAACATGCTCCACCAATCCCCAGGGAGGATCTAAGGCCCAGCGAGTTGAAACTCTATCCTAGCCACCACAGTTGCTCATGTCAGAAATCCTGGAGTCTCCTTTTTTGCTTCCCAATTATAATTATTCTATCAACAAATCCCATTGGTTTCACCACTGATACTCATCTTTGTAGGGAACAGGGAAAGGGGACGTTACTAGAACCTCTGCAGTGAGTCCTAGTCTCCTGTGAGCCACGGCAGCACAAGGAGAATTAACTTATTATACAGGAAAGGCAGGAAAATGAGACTGGAAGAAGAAGCTGAGCTTTGGGTCTGATCAGTGCTGCTCTGGGCAGCAAAGACGAAAGTCCCAAGCTTACCGCACCTTTTATTCAGTACATTTGGAGAAACAAATGTAACAAATGACTCTGGACAGAGAGTTCAGTACATCAGCAAGAACAAAGTGCAACAATCCAAGAACAATGAGGAACTGAATAGATGAAGATTTTGTTCATCCTAGGATGTCTTCAGCTGGTGTAATCTTGTCCTGGAGCATCACAGTATCACTGGATCATTGAGGTCTCAGTTGCGACCAGAGGCCAAAATGGAATTATGTCTCGAAATGCCATAGCTGGGCTGTAGGCAGGAGAACTGGGATTTTTCCCTAAAATTATGTAGCCTTGCTCCCGACACATCCTGAACCACTTTCATCCCTACTGCCTCTGCTAGTCTCTTCATCTGGGCTGTCCTCAGCACTCTCCCGGGCCCTAGCTTCCTCTTCCTGCTTTTGACCCTCCTAAGCCCTGAGCAAAGCCACTCTTACATCATAAAACCCCATTATGCTCCTGCTTAAAAGACTTCATTCATCCTCCATGACACTTATGATCAAAGCCAACCCCTCTCCTAGCATCTCCCTTCCTTACCTCTCGTTACTCCTCTCCCCTTCACTGTGTTTTCTGTCCTCGTCTCCCTGGAGTTGCTTCCTGCTTTGGGGCTCTCTGCAGATCCCTTTACCTGCTGGTCTGACTCCATGCCTCTCTGCAGGTTTAGTCCCCCACACAGGAGCATTTACCAGTCAGCGGTCCCTGCTTCCTTCTCTCACGAGGCCCTGTTCTTTTGTACTATAGCACTTGTTATAGGGCCACTAGGTGTTTGCTCTCTTGCTTAATTTCTCTCTCCCCTTTTAGCCAGGGAGGGGATGGCTCTTCTGACTTTTTCACCGCTAATCTCCAGCCTTCAACACAGTGCCTCGCACATACAAGACACTCAGTAAATACTGAATGACTAAATAAATGAATGTGCAAACTTACCTTTGATTCTTTAGGGTCTCTACTGTCTCATTTATTGTTTCAGCAATTTCTTTCCTCCCATCTGCTTAGAGATTTGTAGTTTACAAAGCGCTTTCATTATCTTTCTCTCATCTGTGGAAAAAGCGGAGAAGCTGAGCTGATCATTTCATGTAACTAAAGAAAATAAAGAAGTTCAGGGAGTTTGAGTGACTTGTATAAGGCCTGAGAACAGCTAGAAAGTTACAGACCCTAAACTAGGACCCTAGATTGCAGACTTTTTCTCTATTTTTCTTAAGCCTCAATAAATGCCTTGAATCTTCCGTTCAAGTGGTTGCTATTAATAAAGAATTTTAAATATATTGAAATTTTAAAAATATTCAAATAAAGATAACATCATAAATTCTACCTAGTCTTATTTCATTTGCATTGTTTGTCTTACCAGGTAACCAGCAATAAAGCTCATCTGTGCATTCTGCTCCAAGTGAAGCCTATCACTGGGATTTCAGAACTAGACACTCTTTTCAGGTTTTATGAAGATTTATTACACATGAGATATTACAGTGGGTAATAAAGCTAGCTTCATTGACTGTAGCAATGATGGAAAGTAATTAAAAAGCTGTGACTATACTAGATTTTAATTAGCATAATGGACATGTCTAAAATGCAGGTATATCTATTCATTATTCTGTTAGAATCTTATATTTTCTACAGCATTAATGTGTAAAAATCTGTCCCAAGATAGAATGGCTACATATAATGTATCATTCTAAATGTGAACATCATTTCCAATTCTGTTTGAAGATGGTTAATATTTTCAGAAATTTCAGCTAAGTAATTTTTCATGGAAAGTTTGTGCCATTGGTGAGTTACATTATAGCCTTTTTTCTCCATTAGCTTTCTTCCAAAGCTACTTGTAATTTGTGAAGAAGCAACATCAGCACCAGGTTTGGACATGGCTCTTCAAATATCCTGATTGACTGGCTCAGTCATTCATTTTATCTTTGAAATTAAAATAACTTAGGCAATAAAAGGCACCTCCTCAAACTTCTTACTTCATCTAATGATAATCTAATCCATGGAAAAGGTACTTTATTTTAAAACAGAGTAACGGAGTTACCTGGCTTAGCTACACAAAGTGATGGAATTACAGTGTAGATGGCTTGTGAGGACAGATGCCAACAGCTTCTTCCACCCTTGAATGCACTTGTCACTACTCTTGCCGAGGGGTGAACTCTTCTCGCGCCCCTGAATCTAGGTTGGCCCTGTGCATCGCTCTGATCAGCAGAGTGGGACAGAAGTGACACTCTAAATTCTGAAAGGAGGCCTCAGGAGTTCTCAGGTTCTGCTTTTGTTCTCGTGAGATCTAGTTCCCATGTCCATGAACTCAGCCGAACCACCAAAAGATGAGGAACTGCAAGGACTGAGAGTCCTGCCGTCCCAGCTGAGGTCACACGCAGGACTGAAACTGGCTTATCTCTTTCAGGCTCTGCAACAGAATTACATGCGTGACCTCAGCCAACCTCACATAATGTAGTGACAAGCTGTGTCTGCTTGTCATACCTAAATTCCAGAATCGTAAAAGAATAAATCATTACTGTTTTAAGCAATATGTTTAGGGTTTTTTTTATGCTGCAAGAGATAGTTAAAACACCAAAATAACCACATTTATCTTTGCAGCATGCAGGCAAAGCTAAGTTGGTCAGGCCAACACATCATACGAGAGCTAGGGGTGCAGAGATGATTGGTACAAAGTCTGTCAGAAGCTTCTTGTCTCAAGGAAGGTGCAGAAGTATCGTTACAGTCGTAGCGCAAGGTGTTAAGTGCGAATGCGGAGCTACACAGCTGAGGACTACTCAGGCCAGCCTACTGAACCAGGTAAGGGTGAAGAAGGGGCCAGCTGAGCTGCTTCTTGAGGAACAAGGAGGAGGAGCCAGGAGCTCTTCCAAAGCGTGAGGGTGGTTCTGAGAGTGCGGGAGTAGGAGAACAAGGCAACGGGCAGAAGTTTGGTGTGACTAGAGTTTGCGTCGCGAGACTGGAAACGCTGGAGACAACCCGAGGAGGGGTCGAATGTGGCTGCCTCAAGCCGCAGTGTGCACCGTGGCCCTCGGCACACAGGAAGGCTGCACACGGGGGCGGTGTGTCAGGACAGTTGCACCCATGCGACCCATTTCTACCACGGTGTGCCCTGTACTCTGAGTCGTAATAGAATTTCAGTTCACAGTGGATTAAGAGACTATTTTTCTGGGCATGAGGCAGGGAAGGATACTAAGGCAGCTCTCAGAATTAGTAGGACAGCTGGAGAAACCTGGGACCCAACGGAGAGAACCAAAGCCCAAAGTCATCAAGACACATCCGACACCCCCAAGACACATTCTCCTAATATCTCTTGATCTCCTGAGGAACAATAACTTTAAACTCTAGCTGCTCTGTTGGTCACTGCCCTATATTTCCTTTTTTTTTAATTTTATTGGTACATTTTAGCTCTCCATAATGATCACATTCAGCATAGGGAATTTGCACCTGTACGTGACAGATCTTGCTTCTGTTCTCCCCATTCCCCTCCCCTCCCTTCAACCCCTCTTCCCTTTCTTATTTACAAAAGCTTTGTTTCCATTTTTCCTTCTTTTCCCTTTTTTTTCTTATCCCTTACTTCCGCTCCCTCCTCCCCTGTTCCCCTTCTCATTTGAACATTTTCTTCCCATGTCCCAGTATCCATTATCCACTTTGGTCCTTATTTCCACTTTCAGTTTCTCACACCAGAGAAACAATTCGGTATTTAAACATGTGTATCCAATTATTTCACTTAAGAGTACGGCCTCAAGATGCAGCCATTTATCTAGAAATATTTCATACTTATTATTTTTTTAAATGTGTAAACTTTTTCTCAAGTTCTTAGATGTAAACACCATCTATTGAATTCTTTAGACATACAATGACTTGATGATTTTAATTCTATCACATTTCATTTCAATGTAATTATTTTAATTTTATTAACTATACATTGGTGCTTTTATTATTCTGTTCAGTCAATAGTGTACTGTCATTGCATTTAATTTTGTGTATTATTTTTGCTTCACCTGGAGTTTAAACTGATTTCTTTACCATCTCTCAGATTTATGTAAATCAACGAGCCTCACACCTCCAATAACTCTTCAAAACATTTTTCCGAACAATTTTTCCAATACAAAATTTGTAACCTCCTTGCTTCAATCTCTTCTTGAGAACGTATTTCCTTGAATCTGCCACTCCGTTCCATCTGGACCATGGTCTCTTTCACCCTAGACCCTGGCCTTCCTCTCAGCTACCATTTGGAGGGGTTTATCCAGAGCTTCTTTTCTGGGCTCGTCTCCTCTTAGTCTGTTTCTAAATTTGGTTGAAACAAAGTAAGTATGTTTATTGAAGATAATTATTTGAAATATGAAAGTCTGGAAAAGTATTTCCCTATTTCCATACTTTATTGATAGCTTGAAAAGCTTAAATTATAGGTTGAAAATAATTTTACCCTAGAAATTTGAAACTATTGTTTCATTGTATCATTGTGTTTAATGCTGTATTGAGAACCCGGATGACATTCTGATGCCTGCTATGCATTTCATATATGATGTATGTGTGTGTATATAAGTGTGTGTGTGTATGTGTGCGTGTGCCTGTGTGTGTGAAGTGTACTCTCGTTCACTTTGGGGAATGTTATGCTCTTTATCCCCGGTCTTCTGAAATTTCATGATGGTACACGTTAATGTACACCCATTTACCTCTATTGTGAGAAACATATTTAGTGAGATCTTTAAACCTGGAGATTCATGTTTTTAAGACCTTAACAATTGCCTTATATTATTCTTGGATAATTTCTGTTGCAAATGCTGATATTTTCTAGACTGTATCACTTCAGCATTCACCTCCATGCAGAAGGCTACTATAGTGAATTGAATAGTGTCTCCTCAAGTTTTGCCCCACTTGTGACCTCAAAATGTGATCTTGTTTAGAAACAGGATCTTTGCAGATATAAGTACTTAAGGATCTAGGTGAGGTTATACTGGCCTAAGTCCAATCAGAGGGGTCCTTATTTTTAAAAGGGTCAGAGTCCCCAGAAGCATGCAGAGAAGACAATGTGACAGGCTTTGGAGGCAGAGATTGGAGTGATGTGTCCCTAAACCAAAGAATGATTAGGATTACTAGCAGTCGCCAGAAGCTGAGAGAGAAACTCTGAATGATTTCTCCCTCCGAGGCTTCAGATGGAACCAACCCTGCTGAGGTATTGATTTTAGACTTATGGCCTCCTGTACTATGACAAAATAAGTTTCAGTTGTTTTAAGTCACTCAGTTTGTGGTAATTTGTTACAGGGGTCATAAGAAACCTCTACAGCTACTGGCTGTTTTCTCTTGTGACTCTGCACACATGAGTTTTCCCCTGGGTCACAAGGAGGACATGTGGCCTGCATAAGGATGAGGTGTCTCCTCTGGAAGCCACCCTCAAAGAGGGGCATAAAAGAAGTAGTGGAGTAAACAGTTTCTCTCACCTTTGTTTTGATGACTGTCATGTGTATTCTGCACTATCTCCTGCATTCCCCAACTGGACTGAGCTCCAGTTGTCTTGGCGACACATGTTTTATGAGCTTTTTTTTTCTACCTCTGTGTTAGCTTTCCTACTGTAACAAAATATCTGAGATAACTTGTAAAGAGGGAAAGTTTACAGTGGATCCTTGAGTTGTGAACTCAATTCATTCCTGAGGGCTACTTATAACTCAAGTTGGTCAATTGCCTGTGAAGTCTCTCTCCTGTATAATTTTAGGCCACACTTTCTTCCAGGCAGATTTCAGTGTCCTGAGAGAGATATTGGCCCAGGATTACTCAACCCTGCACAGGAAAGGTTGTTGTCATGTTCCTTCCAGAACTCCTTAACAGTTAAATCTGTATCTGAGACCATCTGGAAGCACAAGCGGCTGGCATTCAGGTCATAACTCAAGACTTTGGTCATAAGTTAAAACTAAAATTCTGGTTATAACCCAAGTTGTTCATATGTCAGTTGTTCGTAACTCAAGGGTCCACTGTATTTTGGCTCACAATTTCAGAGGATTCAGTCCATGGTTATTTGGAGCCATTTCTTTTGGGCCTGCAGCAAGGCAGCACAACGTGTTAGGGAGCTCATGGTAGAGCAAAGCTACTTATCTCATGGTGGCCAGGAGGGAAAAGAGAGAAGACAGGTGTGTGGGGTGTTCCACAATCCCTTTCAAAGGCTAGCCCCAAGACCTCCCTCCAGGCCCAAGTTCATAAAGATCCCAACACTTCCCAGTAACACCAAGTTGGGGACAAAGCTTCCAACACATGGGCCACTGGGGGCATTTAAGACCCAAACTGTAGTGCTGTACTATTTCACTTTTCTGCAGTCCTACAGACTTACAGTCCTACTGTTCCTGGAAGTGCCTCTCCTAAATGACTTGAGCCCCAATCCATGTTTAAAAAGCCAGTTTCCGAGGGAACACAAACCAAGGCATAACTTCCCCACTGTATTCTAAATTCTCTTTCTCTAGTTTTTCATTGATCAGCTAATGGGGTTACCTGATAGAGCTTCTAACTTTCTTATTGTTTACCTCTAGACATTTACTCCTTACTGTTTGTTGCTATTATTGTTGTTTGGTGGGGGCAGCGATTTCCATGTATATTTTTGTAAGCCTCTATGTTTTCTAATTCCCTAGCTTTTATTTTCACAAAATGTTTTTATAGGAACCTCTTCTTTTTTTCTGAAAAATACATTATTTGCTGTTAAATATTTCAAGATATTTTTTAAACTTTTGTTTCCTTCCTCTCTTTGCATTGTCACTATTTATTCAATCTCCTCCTTTCATCCTTTTATTCTAGTATCTTTTAGTTTCTCTCTCTCTCTCTCTCTCTCTCTCTCTCTCTCTCTCAGATTAATGGCTTCTCTGAAATATTTGGTGATCCTTGACTTCCGTGTGCGTGTGTGTGTGTGTGTGTGTGTTACTAAAAGATGACTGGAGTTTATGTGAATGGTTGAGACTTGTCACCCATTTGCCCAAGTGGTCCTTTCTGGGCAGTTCAGTTTCTCCAGAGAAGGATCTGTCAATTTTGTGTTTGGGGCTAATGCTAAAGGTGATGCAGACCTGCTTGTAGGAGCTTTGGGTTGGCAGTGGCATGCATCTGAGGATCTTATTTTAGACAGCAGGCTTTCACTTAGCTCTGTTTTCCATTCATACCTCTCCTATGTATTTATGCCTGCAGTAGCAAGTCTGAAGCTCCTTGGTTCTGTTCTATCAGAGATCATTGTGTTCACTTTGTGAGAGGGGTCATGGAGGGAGGGATCTAGAGATAATTGTTCTCTACACTGACTGTCAACACACCTTCCTGTTTTCAGCCACTACCTGCCTGCCACCATCTGCAAAACCAAATGCATGTAATTCCTAAGCTCTTACGAAGTTCTTCAGGAAAATCTGACACCTAAGTGACTACTCTGCTAGTTGTTTACCATTACATCTGTCTTCTATCTTCAGGCTGTACTGGTTGGTAGTTAGATATTTCATTTCATGGAAAATGATGCAAGATGGAGTTTGCTTTTCTGTATTCCTAGATGTCCTCAGAGTGATTGTCAAAAGGAAATTGACTTTACATAATTATCTTAAGTCCAGAAGTCTGGAAAATAGATTTTAAGTGGCATAGGCAACTGATTTCCAAGTGGGTAGTTCAAAATCTTTAATTAGGAATATATCTAAGTTGAAAATAGGAGCATTTTGATTACAGTGTTATTTTTGTCTTATTGCACTTTGCATGTAACACAAAGTCTTTGAGGGCAGGAAGTACACAGTGTCACTCTCCACACTACACCTAGCTAATGCTGAGTATAAGAAATGTTTGATAAATATTATTTAAAGTCAGTTGCAAATGGATAAACAAAACTATACATGCCTGCAACCTTGCTCCAGTGTTAAATTTCCCAGCCACCATTTATATTCATAATCTTTGCTAATCCATTTTCCTGGACTTTTGTCCTTTGTGATCTGCAAGACAGAGAGCATAAATCATCCCTTGCTCAGAACTAAGCTCTTTATCTCCTAAGGAGACAAACAGCCACCACCCCATCAGTTAACTCCCAACTCCCAGTGGCTCAGCCCTCTATAAAAAAGCAGCTCACACTTCTTTCTGCCCCTTTTGGAGTCAAGAGACATGGAGAGATTCTGGGAAAGACAACAAACTTCATGGTTTTAAAATAATTGGGGAACATAGGCACACTATGGATTTGTGAGCTCTGCTTCACAAGAGGGGAGCAGGCAAGTTAGCAAGCATGGGGCAAACTGTCCCAAAGAGATGTCCAGCCAAGGACGTGACCCAGGAAAGCACACTGGGCAACCAGTGAATGAGTGTCCCCTTCTCGGAGATGTAGTCTATTAGCATTTTAAAGGCTCTGAGGATTACTGTAATGAGGTCAAGTTGCTTTCTTTCTCCCAGTTTTATTCGGATATTACTGACATTAAAATTTTTAAATATTTAGAGTATACTGAGTGATATTTCAACACACACATACATTATGAAATGACTGTCAGAGTGAACTAATTATTCTATCATCTTATGCTCACCATTTGTATGTATGTATGTGTGTGTGCTGAGAACATTTAAGATCTTTCTTAGAAAATTTCAAAACACATTGTATTGACAGACCTTATTAATCTTGTTTGTGTCCATTGACCAAGATTTCCATTCCCCTTCCTCTACCACAGCCTAACTGAGCTTCTCTCTGTCCCTGAATTTGACTTTTTACTTTCTACATACAGTATACGTGAAATCATATTTCACTCTCTGTCTGGCTTATTTCATTTAATGTTCTCCAGTTTCATCCATGTTGTCAAACTGCTGAATTTCTTTCTCTTACAAAGTCAAAGGCAATTAATCCTGTGTGTGTGTGTGTGTGTGTGTGTGTGTGTGTGTGTGCGTGACATTTCCTTTACCCACCATCCACCCATGAACACTGGGTCATTTCCATATGTAGGTGTTGTGAATAACTTGCCCTGAACATGAATGCAGACATATCTACCAGGTAGTCATCTTATTTTCTTTGGATATATACCCAGAAGTAAAACTGCTATATACTCCAAAGTGAAATTGCTACATTATGTGATAGTTCTGTTTTAAATTTTGTGAGGAACCTCTACACTGTTTTCTCTAATGTCTGTAGTAATTTACATTCCCAAGAACAGTGTATAAGCATTCCCTTTTCTCTTCACCCTGGACGCCACTTATCTTCTGAATTTTACAACAGGTGTGAAGTGACTATTTCACTATGGTTGTGATTTTCATTTTCCTGAGATTAGCAATAGTGAGTAATTTTTCATAAACCTGCTGGCCTCTTAGGGGAAAAAAGGTCTATTCAGATCCTTTGGCCATTTTAAATTGAATTGCTTGGGTTTGTGCTGAATTTAGTGTGTTCCTTATTTATTTTGTATATTAATCCCTCTTCAGCTATACAGGGTGCAAATGTTTTCTCTTGATTTGTAGGTCACTTTTTCATTTTATTTCCTTTGATGAACAGAAATATTTTAGTTGATGTTATCTTGCTTATTTTTGCCCATATTGTTTGTACTTTTGTTGTTATATATAGAAACTCCTTATCAAGGCCAATGTCAAAATCTTCCTCTATGGTGTTTTTTTCCTGTGCTCTGGGTTTTAAACCTCCCTCTTTAATCCATTTTGGGTGAGTTTTGTATATGGTATAAAATAAGCATTCCATCTCACTCTTTTGCATGTGGATATCCAGTTTTCACAACACCATTTATTGATGACACTATTCTTTCTTCATTGTGCATTCTCAGTGTCTTGGTCAAAGATCAGTTGACTATATATACAAGATGGGATCAAAATATATGGCGAATGTTTAAATTTTAAAAATTTTATTACAATAAAAAATACATTGCCATTAATCTCTCTAAAATGCTCCCTTTTACCTCAAACACAGTTATCTCATCATTCTTGCCACTTGGTGAAGCAGTTCTGGAAGCCCTCTTCTGTGAGTCTTTATGTGGTGTGATTTAAATTTCAGTGAATGCTGCTGCTGAATGCCATCCAATGGAAAAACAGTCATGTAAAATCATTACGGGGAGTTCCCATCGTCCTATTTGCAGGATCTGGCACCATGTGACCTCTGGCTACTCCCCCAAATCAAAATGACCATGAAAAGTAAATGTCTAATCAATTCAGGTTATCGAGGCAGCCATAATAGTACAACTAAAGACGTTCATGAAAGAAGACTTCCAAAAATATGTACTTCAGAAAATGCAAGAACAATGGGATAAATATGTTTGGAGAGAGAGGGAGTATTTAGGGAGAGGAATAAATGGCAATGTAGCTTTTACTGTAATATTTTCTTTTTTTGGTGCCAGGAATCGAACTCAGGTCCTTGCACTTTCTAGGCAGGCGGCGGGCGGAACCACTGAGCTAAATCCCTGGCCCAACTGTAATAATTTTTGACTTAAACATTCACTGTAGTTTTTGATCACATGTCATGTGGATTTATTTGTATTTATTTATGTCTTAATTCCTTTCCTCAGTATTTTATAGTTTTTGTGCACTCTGCACAGGTCTTTAACCTCCTTGGTTAAATTTATGCCTAAGTGGAGCCTTCCGGGCTGTCATACCACCAGCCCCAGCACAGAGGAGGTGAGCCACGCAGGCAACAGAAGCACACACACACACCCCTCCCCACGTTGAAATGAGAAGACACAAAAACAAATCTCAAAACCAAACTTCCCGGTCAACACACAAAAATCAATAGCTTTCCTCTGCATGAACAACAGGCTCACTGAGAGAGAAATTGGGCAAACAATTCCTTTCACAATAGCATCCAAAAAACTGAAATACCTAGGAATCAACCTAACAAAAGAAATCAAAGACC
>NW_004624888.1:2724618-2826195 GCF_000247695.1 Heterocephalus glaber
ATACTCTTAAGTGAAATAAATAGGACACACATGTGTAAATACCGAATAGTTTCTCTGGTGTGAGAAACTGAAAGTGTTAATAAGGACTAAAAGGTATAATAGATAATGTGAAATAGGAATAAAAAGGGCAAAGGGGAAGGGGAAGTGGGAGGGGTAGGAGAAAGGAAAGAAGGGAATGGAATTAATATGAGAAAATGAAAAAATGGAGACAGAGTCTTTGTAAATAGGGAGGGATGGAGGGTTTGAAGGGAGGGCAGAGGAAGGGGGAAAAAATAAGAACCGAGAGAGATTATGTAAAGGTGCGAATTTCCAATGATGAATGTCATTATGTTGTATACCTAAAATGTACCAATAAAATTTATTTTTAAAAATTTATTCCTAAGTATTTTTTCCTTTTTGGCAGTATTATAAATGGAATTGTTTTCTTAATTTATTTTTTGGTTGTTAGTTGTTAGTGTATAAAACCATAACTTTTTGTATATTGATTTTGTGTTGGTTTATTAGTTCTAACAGGTTTTGTTTTGGCTTTGGTGGATCTTTTATTTGTATACTTTTGTAGCCAGCTGAAGTACTTTAAAAGAGTTATTATGAATTTTTCAGGCAATTTATGGATCTCCATTTCTTCAGAGTCTGCTACTGTGGCTATATCGACGGCCTGGTGATGTCATAGTCACTGCTTCTTCATGACCCACAGAGCTCAGTGTTGATGTCTATGCATTTTAAGATAAGAACACCTCTATTTGCCTCTACAAAATGGTTTTTCCATGAAAAAATAAAACAAAATTTCATAATTAAGTAATAAGAGAATAACGGTAGTTATTACACTGTGTATTGTTATCTTCAAAGTAGTTGCTCAGAGCACAAGGCATAAACCAAAAAGCTTCTTGCAAAAAAGAAAGAAATAATAACACTAAACTTTCTTTTCAATAAACTAAGATAAACTAGTAGTAGAAATGAAAACAATTAGTATATGTACTGAAATATTTTTTAAAAACTGGAATTTGTTATTTGGAGAAGGATATGAACTTCTTCCTACTTCCTATTCATCTCTCTTCTATTTTGCTCTCTCTATATATACATGTAGTGTTTCTCATATAAGAGAAACCATGTGATATTTGAACTTGTGTGTCTGACTTGTTTCACTTAACATTATGTTTTCAAGTTGCATCCATTTACTTAAAATACCTCAAGTTTATCTTTCTTTATGGCAGCATAGTATTCCATTGTGTATTAATACATTTTCCTTATCTGTTCATCTGTTGATAGACATACACCCTGTTTCCATGATTTAGCTATTATAAATTGTGCTGCTATAAACATGAGTATGCATGTGTACCTGTAATATGATGATTTTAACTCTTTGGGGAAGATACCTAGAAGGGAGATAGCTGGATCAAGTGGAATTTCTATTTTCAGTTTTTTGAGGCATCTCCACACTGATTTTCATAGTGGTCGTACTAGTTCACATTCCCACCAACAATGTAGTAGAGTTCCTTTTTTTCTACAGTCTCACCAGCGTTTGTTATTATTAGATTTGTTTTGATGGTAGGCAGTCTTTCTGGAAGGAGATGGTATCTTAGTGTTGTTTTAATTTGCATTTCCCGATGGCCAGCAATGAGCATTTCTTCATGTATTCATTAGCTATTGTGCTTCTGAGAAGGGTCTACTCATTTTGTTTGCCCACTTTTTGATTAGGTCTTTTATTTGGGAGGTCTAATTTTTTTTAATTCTTTATATATCCACATGCAGAAGATTGAATCTAGACCCACAGGTCTCACCACATATGGAACTAATATCAAAATGGGTCAGAAGTCTAAATGTTATAACGGAAACAATCTAGTGAAAGAGAAAGTAGGTCCAACTCTTGCAAACAAAAGCACAGGCAATGTCTTCCTGAACAGAGCCCCAGCAGCACAAGAAACAAAGCCAAGACCCATCAAATGGGGTTGCGCAGAATTAAAAAGCTTCTGTATAGCGAAGGAAACAAGACGAGTGCAGAGAGAACCCACAGAACGGAAAAAATTTTGCCAGCCATTCCACGGACGGAGGACTGACATCAAGCACACGAAATGATTTTGAAAAGAAGACTGATCTTCCGGCAGGGCCCTGTGTGACAGGACTTCTCCTGAGCCACAGCCCCATGAGACCCAAGCTGGGTGTGTTACCGTGGCTGGCTCTGCGGGGAGCGGCTGCCACAGAGGCCTGGCTCCTGCTCTTTCCTGGGAGCAGAGCATGGATGGGACCAGGCCCCTTCAGAGTTCAGAGCTGGGGCACAGCGTGGGGCCTGTAACTGGAACTGAGGTCACAGATCTTGCTAGCGGGGCAGGGATGGGTTTCTCCAGGACCCTGGATGAGCAGGCTTGAGATCAGGGCTGGATCTGAGTCCTGGGACTGCTTCAGGGTTTACAGTTGGGACCAAAGTCAGCAGACCTAAAACTGGGAATGGATTTGTGTGCCCAGGAGCAGGTGCATGTAGGCTGGGTTCTGTGCAGGCAGAAGAGCAGCTCGGGAGCTTCAGGATCCAGACAGCCAGGCCCAGTGCTGGGAGCCTGTTTCCAGGGACACAGACCGACGTGTCCCCCAGAAGTCACAGGGCCTGCTGTAGGGAGCGCTGAAGCTGGGTCACGGGGACAGTGTAGGACCCATGGTTGTATCTGTGGCCTAAGAACTTATGACAAGAGTGTGAACGGGCATGGCTTCTTCAGAGTCATCTAATGGATGTGGCTGTTTGTGGACCAGGATCATACGGGGCCAAGTCCACTGAGGCAGGACTGCTTGGGTTCCGTAGTCAGGACCCTGCTTTGCAAGCCCACCACCAGGACATGGGCCTGCCTTTTCCAATCAGCTCTCCTCAGTCTTGGGCTTCACCAGGTTTTGGGTCCTTTCAGATCCGAAAGCTCCCGCAAAGGCATTTTTGCTATGGATGGCTGCTCGGTCCTTATGTGGGGGATCTGAGCTGGAGATCTCCTATTCCAACATCTGCTGATTTCCATGCCTCATCCTGGCTTCATCAAATGGTTCCATAATACATGTCAGAATCTTTCTCATATCAACAGTTAACCACTTCTGCTGCAGACCAGCTGCAGTCGATATAGGGTCGGAAGGGGAGATGTCCTGGGCCGGCGATGAGAAGGAACCTCCACAAGCAATGTCCAGGTTCCCTCTGAGAAGTCTCAGGGTCTGATTTATTTTTATATCTTTAAGCAATAGCTGGGAGGCATTGGGCGGAACATGTTTACATTTTAGGTTGCCTTAGCAATTTCTATTGAAGTGAAGGTTATTTTTTTGTTAAACAAAGTACAATTTCTCTAAGCTGTTTCATTTCATTGAACGTCATGAATACATATTTAAAAATTACAATTGTCCCCTTATTTACCCACACCTAAGCAGAACAGAAAGTAACTTAATCAAAATCTTTATATCAGCAGGGGTGCAAGCAAGATTTAATCAACTAAGTGTCAAACTTGTGGTCGCCAGCTGGCCCTTGAGAAACTGCACAATGGTTAATATAGTTTGCTATTAGCTCTCTATTTTACTTTACCTCTATTCATCTTAACTAAATGTCATTTTGGTTTATAGTCCTTGAGCAGGAGATATTTACAGCACTTTGAGAAATATTGAGTAACTTGTCTCCTTAATGCATTTACCTGTCTTAATGTTCTTTCTATTTTTTATTTCTCACTATTTCTTTCATGTAAAGTCTGTCTTTCCAATCTTTTTGTAAAACCACTTTAGTAAATAGAATGTCAACGATAAGAGGGGGAGTTATAGTAGTGGGGAAACAGAGGGGGTTTTAGGAGAGGTTTCTTTAGGAGTGGATGTGGCAATAGAACTAAGAGAAACTAGAATTTGGGACTTGTGAGCCAGATCAGATTTCAATATATCATTGCCAATTTGCCTGGAGAGTTTGTTGTTAGTCACAAACACAATGACTCCTGCGATCGGAGTAACAATTATAAACATTATGGCAAGAAAAAATAAAACATGAGGGTCCGATGTGTTCCACCCTTTCTTTCCCCAGCTGGAACTTTGTCAAGCAGCAATGGAGGTCGGTTGGGCTTCGCCACACTTCACTAAAATGCAGATAACAGTATCTACTTTAACATAATATTTTCAGAACTTAAGAAGATCATCCATTTAAATCATTTAACCAGTTCCTTACTAAAATAAACCCACTATCAATTTCAGTTGTAGTAGTTTGATAATTGTAGCTTAATCACAGAAGTGGTAGTTTTGTTGTTAATAATAACACGATATTTTATGGTATGTACGGTGGGAAATGCTGCATGGGGACAATGTCAGTTTTTGCATGCCACCGTCAGTGAGATCTGCCAAGTGAACAATCTCGGACTATTGCAGTGCTCCCAGGGGATCGGTAATTCAGTCCAGCCCCTGAAGTTCTCTACTCCAGTGGTTTAAGCGTGCTCTTTATGCTACTGGATCTCTGTAGCATGCGAGCTAACCTGAGTCTCAGGGATCACAGAATGATCAAACTGAAACTTCAGGGATCCAAGGTGGTTGAGAGGAAAAAGCATTAATTTTGGAGCAGGAATAGATCTGGATCCAGATCCAACTGTACTGCTGTCCCTCTGTGTGAGCTTGGGCGGTCTACTTAACCTCTCTGGGGCTTAGTTTCTTCAGCTAGAGTGAGGGAAACGATCTCTCATTTGCAGGCAGGAAGATGAACATGGATTATTTGTAAGTGATTGAGTGCCTGGCTTGTAGGAGGTTATTCCTAGTTGGTCCTCTACATATTTAAGCCTTAATTTACTGCTGCTAATGGTTCCTGCTCTCCTGTTGGTCTGTAGGGCGTTGGTCCTCACTGTTCCATAGAAGGACATCAACTACCAGCTAACCACACTCTCTTACTGCCCGCTCATCATGTACCCACCCTGTGCCGATGGAGCTCAGCCTAACAGGTATTATTCATGCCAATGAAAGTGTGAGAATTTTACCACTTTAAGACAACTCATGAGAACCTACCAAAAACACTGAAGCAGGCCAGCAGAAGAGTCATGGGGGTGCTAGATCCTTTTTGCACAACTAGGAAAATTTATATTCTAACTGACTCAAAATATAGAACTTTTATATACAAGCACTGTCTCATTTGACATACACAGTGGTTCCATAAAGCATTACTTTCCATTATCTTCTTGGTACAAAAGGAAGAAAACTCTCGGAATAGCTTAGAATTTTCCCCAGGTCATAATATGCAGTGTAGCCAGCACTAGAATCAATCCTGAGCTCAAATAATATATGCCAATAATATATAACAACTGTTATGACAAGGACTAGCTGGTCCCAGCTAAACTCCTCTCCTGTATATTGCATTTTGTGCTGAAAGGTCTCTGAGAGGTAGGCAGCATGATTTCCCCTCCATAGACAAAGAAATGGGGGCAGCTGGAAAGAGCCAGAGCCAAGACTGGAACGAGACCTGTTTATCACTAAAACCCCTGCCCTGCCGATTAAATCACACCAACTCTGGACAGAACCTGTGAGTCTTCATAGCCACACGAAAATCTTCAGTACAATGTGCTCCAAGAAAGGAGCACCTGGGACTACTGATGGGTTTTAATGGTTACTTATCGTACAAACACCTAGTTGGCTGCTCTTCAAACACAGGTTTTGAGATGTGTGAAAAGACTAGCAGGGCACAGCGTCCTTTGTGAGAACTGAGTTGGACACATTACAGACATCCCCAGGCAGCCCGAGGAGCAGGTGTTCGCCTGTTGGTCTCCCTCAGCCTCTAGTGACTGGCTCTGCCCATCTCGCATCACAGGACACTCAGCGTGCTGGGTGGCTCCAGTCTTTCCTTCTGTATTTCTTTTAGATCAGAAATGGGCAGTGGCCAAAGAGTTGGCATTTCTGGAGAATTTAACACAAGGCAGGCACCTTGTAACAACCTTTTATCTTCTTTATGCTGTTTATTTTTTAAAGTATTCATAGAGGCACTCTTATTGTTACTGGGTTTTGGGGACAAAATACCCGACTTCCACAGGTTAAAGGAGGAAATTTTATTGTAGCTCACAGCTTGTAGAGGTTTTAGTCCATAGCCAGGTGGCTCCACGACAGGGCAACATGGCAGAGGGCCATGGCAAAGGAGAAACAGTTTGTGGCAGGCAGGCAGGAGGCAGTCACCAGCAAGCCTCCCTTTGCCTTTTTATTCCTTTCAGATTACAAGCCTATTGGTGGGTGCCACTTGCAACCAGGATGCACCTTCTGCCTTTAGCTAATCTGTTCAGCCACACCCAGAACCATGCTAAACCAATCAGTGGGCTAAGCCAGTTATAACAGGCCCATGATCCAGAATCACATCATGGGAAAAGGTCTCTTCTGTCAAAGGAAATAATTAAAATAACTCAATTGTATAAGAATCCTTATTTTTATAAAATGTATATGTGTTTGTTTCACCATTCCTTGAAAACATGAGACAAAGGACATGTGGCTGTCCTCCTGCCATAAAACCTTGTAACAAAGGGCTTTCTGGATCATAAAACTTACTTTGCTTAGCAACTATGATCTCATTAAACCAGCCAATTGGGTTAGATTGTGAGGCCACACTCCCACCAATAGAGCAGGGCACAGTGACCACAGTGCATGTTAGGGACAAGATGCGGTGAACCGCTGGCTTGGTGTGCCTGCTCTTTGCCAGCCTTTGTCTGGCACCACACCCTACTGCAGTAGAAAAATTTGCCTTGCCAAAAAACGTTTCAAAAGTCTGGTTTCTCTTGTCCCATTTACGACACTGGAAAATTCATCTCCAACAACATCCATAATCCAGTCACTCCCAAAAGCCCCACCTATGAGTGTATGACACTTTGAGGGGACTTCTAGATATAAACATAACGTGTCTGCCCTTGTCCCCAAAAGATTCATGCTCATCCCTTTAAGAAAAAGGCATTTAGTCCATATCCAAGAGTTGTCAAATCCTAACAGTTTCAGCACTGCTGAAAAGTCCGAGTACAAAGTCTCCTCTGAGATGTAAGGCAAAATCTTAACTGTGAGCCCCTGTACAAATGAAAAGAAAGTTAAATGCTTCCAACATTCAATGGCACAAGATAGACATTACCATTCCAAAAGGGAGAAATAGGGGAATAGAAAGGGGTAGGATCAAAGCAAGTCCAAACTCCACCAGGTTGAACATTAAATCCCACAGTTCTATGTCCAAATCCAGGGCAATCTGTGGCAAGATGAGTTAGTTACTTTTCTTTCATCGCTGAGACAAAATATTCAATACCCAAAGTTAGAGGGGGAAGGGGTTTATTTTGCTTACTCTTCGTAGAGGTTTCAATCCATAATCAGCTGGCTCAAAGGCAGGGATGGCAAACAGGCATCACAGAGGAGAAAAAACATGGCACCCACAAGGTAGCAAAGGTAACAAGGGGGTTAACAAGGTTCTGCCCCTTTTATCTTATCCAGGCTTCTTAGGGCGGGAAGCACTCACACCCTTAATCCTAGTGCCCTTGAGCCTAGCACTGCAGCATGAATCAATTCTAGCTTCACACACTCTAGAGCCACATAAGGCTCTGGGGGGACATCTAGACCCAAACCATAACACAAGATGTGAACTCCAAAGGGCTCTGGTGGCCCCACCCCTACAAGCGCTGCCCGTGATGTAGCCTTCATTGCTTCCCTCTTTGGTAGAAAATTCCTTTTCCCACCATGTGATACTGGATCATGGGCATGTGATAACTGGCTTGGCCCACTGATTGGTTTAGCACAGTTCTGGGTGTGGCTGAATGGATTAGCTGAAGGCAGAAGGCCTATCCTGGTTGCAAGTGGCACCCACCAAAAGGCTTGCTCAAGAGAGAACTGATAGGCTTTGCTCACTCCTCGTGGCTTTCTCAGACAGTCCACGTTCCTGGATTCTCCAACTTGCTGGGGTCTCCACTACACTTTCAGCTTTACACTCACAGCTTCACACACTGCCCTCTCAGGGCACACTGCCTGGCCTCTGAAGCCTACTGAAATCTTGGAGGAAGTCTTCCTGACTCTTACATTATGGATGCACCTAAAACCAGCACCAGGTGGATGGAGCCAAAGTCTGCTGCCAGCTGGATCAGCAGCCAGGCTTCTTTCTCTCTTCTCTGTAAGGGTGGAGTGCGTGGATTGCTGAGCACTATTGATACAGGGGGAATAGACGTGACTCCCAATCTGCTAGATATCTGAAACGTGAGTTCGCGTTCTCTAAAATCGAAGAATGAATTCTAGGAACAGAGAGGCTAGAAGTAGGAAAAATTTATTTAGAGAAAGATAGCATCTGTCCACGAAGAGAAGGAGGACTGGAAAGTAAGTTGCCTGGGGACCCTGTTTCCCAGGGTGTTTTATGGGGTTTTTGTTGCTGTTGTTCTTGAGACAGGGTCTCTGTGTAGTTCAGGCTGGTCTTGAACGCACTATGTAGCCCAAACTGGCCTCAAACGTGCAGCAGTCCTCCTGCCTCAGCCTCCCAAGTGCTGGGATTACAGGCATGCACCACCACGCCTGGCTACCCAGGGTTTTTTATGGAGCAAACCATGAGGCAAGGTGGGTTCAAGGTGAGACAAAATTATAGTCAACTAGTAAGATTACAAGTATAATCACTTAGGTAGTATTGGTCCAATGGGAAATCACAAGGTGGACTTGAGGTGGGACAAAACTATGATCAACGAATAAGATTTCGACAAGTATAGTTGCTTAGGGGATACTGATTAAATGGGGATCAAATGGGGAAGCAAGTCAAGTAGCAAGCGTACTAGGAATGAACAAGGATTTTCAGTTAGGATTGGGTCAGGGATCTTTCTTAGAAGATATGGGTTAAGATCTTGGTTCTCCACCCAGGTGATGGATACCTGTTCAGAATATCAATCGCTGCTGTTCACCCCTAGGGGAAGCACACAGCTGTAGTAGTTTCTCTTCTTTTATAATGCTGACCTTCAGTGAAAGTGTCTGAATTGTCCTCCATGTTGGCTCCAGCCCTGTCGAGGTGCCTACAGAATTTCTAACTAACTTAGCTATCCGCAACACTATGAACCCAATCCAGAGGAACAAATTCTCTTGGCCACACCATTCTGGAACATGGTGTCCTGGGGCTCTCTTCCCAAAGTGAAGACTGCCACCTTTGCAGCTTGGAGGCTGGAATGGGTGGAGTCCTGCTCGTTCTCGGGTCTTGTGAGGCCCTCAGACTATCTTTTCTACTGTTCTGTTCCAAAGCACTTGGCTCTTGAATGCTAATCTTTTTAGCAACCATATTTTCCTCTGCTCCATCACTGCAGGCTGTAACTTTACTGGAGCTTCCTTTCTGGCCAAACTCAAAACTTTCTAAATTATTCACTGGGCAATAGTGATGCCACTGCCTCAACGTTAGACTGCCTTGCAATTTCTTCCACCAGATTAATTAGTCCTCTGCCCTTAATCTCAGTCTCATACAATGTCTCTGGACATGGGCAAGATGGATTTTCAGGCAGAACATAACACACAAGATTTGGAGTCCAGCTGCTCATGCAGTCCTTCCCAACTGAAACCTCTTAAGCCTGCTCTTCTCCAGTTGCATTGCAGTTAGCATTCTGGTCTTTTGAGATTTGACCAGAATCTCTCATCAAGTTCACCTCACAGTGTTTTGGGGCTGTTTCTCTAGTCAGCATCTCCAAACTTCTCCAAACTCTTCCTGCAAGCCAGTTCCAAAGGATTCTGAGCCACATTGTCAGGTGGCATCACAGCAACAACCCCACTTCTCCGGTACCAAAATCTGTCTTATTTACTTTTCTCTTTGCTGGGAAAAATGCCTGACATCCACAAGTTAAAGGAGAAAAGGTTTATTGCAGCTCACAGTTTGCAGAGGTTTTTAGCCCATAGTTTGAGGGCTCCAAAGCAAGGCAGCATTACAGAAGGGCAGGACAGAGAAGAACTATTTCAGGGTGTGTAAGCAGGAGGCAACCAGCAGTGAGCCTTCCTTTCCCTTTTTATTCCACTCAAGCTACAAGCCTATTGGTTGGTGCCACTAATACCTAGGATGGGCCTTCTGTCTTTAGTAAATCCATTCAGCCACACTCAGAACTGTCACAGGCTGGGTCTGAGTGTCCAGGCTGAAATTAGGAACTTAACCCACCCCTTTAAAATAAGTGTACAAGTTTGCTGACTCTCACTGCAGAAAAGGAATTTTCAGGAGCATTAGTAAAAGGGCATGAGAAAGATTTATTAGAGGGAGACAGAGGACACATTCAAGAGTGGACTGTGGGTATTCAGGAAGTGGGGGTCTTTTATGTGCTTTGGGAGGTGGAAATCAATGATCTATAGTTTAGTCTGAGTCTCAGTCTCTGTCTTAGTCTTGGTCTTAGAGGGTGGGAGAGGACAGCCCACCCTTAGTGAGCTTTTCCTGTGGGAAATCCCAAGAGGGGGTCCCTTCCCTGGTGAAAGAGGGCCATCTGCAAGTAAAAGGGAACAGGCAGACTTGTTTGCAGCTGAAAGGGAGATGCTCAGGTTTGCTGTTTTGGGAGAAGGGGGAAAAAGTAAATAAACTGGGCTTGTGTTCTTTTTTTTGGTACCGGGGATCAAACTTCGGGTTCTTGTGCTTGCGCAACAGGTGGTGAAACCACTGAGCTAAATCCCCAGCCCTTGGGCTTGTGTTCTGAAGCTGAAGTTTTTCTTTAAAGTACAATTTTTAAAATTTTGATTTCCTTGTCTCCTTTCCACTTCACTTTATTTCTTCTAACTTACCTCAGAATCATGCTAAACCAATCAGTGGGCAAATCCAGTTATCATGTGCCATTAATCCAATATCACACACCCATGCTCCAGCCACCTCCAGAAGCCCTACCTATGAAAGCATGAGGCTTTGGGGCAAACATCTAGATAAAAGCTGTAACAGAGCCCTGAAGGGGCTGACGAGAGAAGTCTGTCTGCAGCCCAACTCAGGACAGACTCAGCAACAGCGCAAGGTGGCCCTGGGCAGCTCAGCTCTACATTCACAGCAGTCAGAGATGCTGTAATGAACGTGCCTGGCACCTGTGGGCAGTGAATACTAATACTAGCGGGCTCTGATGCCAGGCCTCTTTCCAGAGCATTTCCATAATCTTTTTTCATACAGCTTCACTATGTGGATACTCAAACTGCAGAGAACCCAGACTGAAACCTGTGGGCAGAGACAGGGCCTGGCAACCAAGACAATCAGAAAGACAGTTCTAGCGTTCTCCAGGCAGCGAGTCTTGTCTGTAATGGGCTGTCTCGGAGCTCTAGATCATGTGAAGATTTTGCTGGCGTCCCTGGGATCAGCGCAGCAGGATGTGCTGCTCTCCGGCACAATGCTCCTTCCATGAGCTTTTGTGAACTCAACCTTCACAGTTGGCTCTGAGCTCTTGTTCTGGCTGCACCTGGCTTTGCCAATGACGATGTGATTCTGTGCATGTCGAGCTAGTGGACTGCATTAATACTGTTCATGCTGGAGCAGGGCTCTCTCCAAGGAAAGCTTTGCCATCTCCTTGGATGCAGGCAAGGGCAAATCTACTAATCATCTGTCACAATATTCTATAGGGAAAATCAGGTCAAATGAATATCAAAGGCAGCCTTGAAGGAAAAGAGAAATGACCAGAGCAGAGCCTCAGGGAAACATGAAGAGAAGGAGGGCAGCTTGATTTCCTTTCCCAGGAGTGAAGGGTTTATGGGCTGATTCCACTTAGGAGCTCATTATTTCTCCTTTCTTTCTGCCGTTCTCAGGCAGTGCCAGGAACTGACTGATAGAATCAAAGCAATCACCACTTGACAACAACCAAGGGGCAGTGTTGAGCCTGCCACCCTAGCAGGAACTTTCATCCCTTTAGCAAATATGTATTCTAGGGCCAGGTGCTATCCTGTGCCTGGGGATACAACAGCGAACTGACAAGGGACCCCCTTCCCAGCTACTGGCACGGAATATTACTGGACATGTGTTAGAAATAGGGATTTGGACCTCAAGTTCAGAGCACTGAATTCCTTAAGCACACACCCCGCCATCTATGCCACTCTGCTTCACAATATATGCCCCCTCCTCTCACCATCCTACCTATTTATTCCTATTTATTTTGTTGTTGTTGTTGCTTACAATGTCTAAAGTTCCAAGATTTATTTTATTTAAAATTTGCCATAGGAAGATAGGCAATTTTGGCATATCCAAGAAATGTAAATGGCTGCATAGGTATCTGTTGGAAGACAGGAATTACAGACTCAGCATTGGAAAAAAGCAACAAGCCATGAGTTTCACTCTTCCCTCCATCCTTCTCCTGAACTCTTGCTTGATTTCTTTCCTTTCCCCCACCCCCCGCCACCCGGTTCCAGGAATCAAACTCAGGACCTTGCACTTGCTAGGCAGGCGTGGCTCCACTGAGCTACATCCCTGGCCCCTGCTTGATTTCTTTGACCAGCACTCTCTCTAAGAGTCACCCAGCTTCTGCCCATGTCTGCACTCATCAGGCGCCAGTCCATTTTGGACAGCTCCGTGTAGATAGAGTTGTGTCCTCCACAGTTCAGCTGAAATCAGTTGGCTCACTGTGCTTCCTCCAAGGTCTGGGTATCGCTTGTTCCAACCCCTTCTCGGGTCCTCCCTGAGGAAACTTTAGCTACTTGTTTCCTTTCTAGCTCATCAATATGCCAGGTTCCTTCCTGTCTCTTCTGGTCTCTCAGCTTGGGGTGCTTGCCTCTGTGTTCATGCAGTGTGCAGCCCTGATTTAAGTGTCACTTCCACAAGAAACCCTAAAATTGAACTTCCAATTTCCCTGACTGCCTGTTTCCCTTCTGAGTGTGTTGGGTGGATGGATGAGTGCATGGTGTGGGTAAAGTGCTTTTCCATTCATTGTTCTGGTCCTGCCTTTTAGGCTTTACTCAAAGGCTTGCTTTACTTCTTGACGAGGCCACTTCCATTGCTTGCAGAATGAGTTCATACACTCTCTGACATTTTGTAACATAAACATCCCTGACTCTTCTGTATTCCACTGCAAAAAACAGCATATGCACGGCCTCTGAACTGTCCAAAAGGCAACTCTTCTAGTTAGGTTTGACTCAATGGATTCTGAACAGAAGGGGATTTAATTCATGGATGAAGAATTCCACACAGAGCCAGTGGTGAAGAGAAGGAGTGATGAATGGGAACAGTGATAGGAAATCAATATTGCTGGCAGCAGCTAAGTACAGAAAACACCCACGTTTATGTTACTCATACTTACTCCATTATTGCAAATGCCTGTGGACATTATCCTAGCCAGCCCGTTCCCCAGGAAGACCAAAGTTCATCCTGAACAGGGAATTAGTCTGTATGAAAGGCTAACTCACTCTGAATAAAATGGCTTAGAGTTATTTCCATTTTCTCTACTGTTTGTATTTGAGAAGTGCCGAAATCTTAATGCCTACACGCTCCTCCTGGCCTGACCCTCTCAGATCTACAGTCTTGTTTGAATGAGTCATTCTCTCTCTTGGATAGTATGTGTCTCATCTACAAAAAAAGAGGCTGACCATTCGTATATATTTTCATACTGATTTTCCTTGAGAAATGTCTCATCAGATCATTTGCTCTTGCTTAAATCAGATTCCTTGTGTTCTGAAATCTTTATATACCCCAGGCGGTAATCCTTTGCAGATGAACAGCTGGTAACTGCCTCTCCCATTCTTCATCCTCTGTCCTCAACCTGCTGGCCTGCGATGCACAGAAGCTACTTAGCGGAATGTAATCCCACTTCTCGACTTTTACTTTTGCTGTCTGTGCTTTTGGCATCTTGCCCCCAAATTTACTGCCTATACTAGTGTCTTAAATTGTGTTCACCATGGTTTTTAAGTAGTTAGTTTCCAGTCTCATGCTGAGGTCATTGGCCCAGCACTGATTTGGTGGGAGTGTGGATGAGAAACCAGGGTCCAGTTTCATTCTCCTGCCCATGGATGTCTACTTTCCCCCGTGACATATATTAAGGAAGCTGCCCTTTCTCCAGTGCGCGATTTTAGAGCCTTGGCCAAAGAACAGTTGATCTGACAGAAGGGACTAGAATAATAATTACTAGAGGCTACATAGGGTAGGAGAGATAGGTAGAGGTTGGATAGCAGGTACCAAAGTACAGTTAGATGGGAGAAACAAGTTCCACAGCACAGCAGGGTGATGATAGTTTACCACAATTTATATGCCATCACTTCTCAATTGAAAATACAATGCAGACTCTTTCCCATGGCACCCAAGGACAGCATGACCTTCCCAGCTCTCTAAATCTTTCTGTGTGTGGGTTCAACCTGGTGCGTGTGCTCTAGCACACCAGGTTTAGAACAACATGTAGCACACGCTGTGGGATCCCCTCCACCTGGAACACTCCTCCTCCCCCCATTCTACCCCAAACCCTGAAATTCAGGTCTCTATTTAAATTTTCCCCACTTCAATGAGGTTTTCTGTGATGACCTTATCTAAAATAGCTCCCAATCCCATTTATTTCTATCTTGGGAGTTTTTGTGTGTCCTTTTCGAGTATTTATTAGAAGTTGCGATCATTTTATTTATTTCTACATGCTTTTGGTGGCTCTCCTTTCATTAAATTATAAGCTCCATGAGACCAGGAATCAGATCTTGCATCTTGAATGCTGAACACTGCATAGTGCTTGGCATACAGAAAAGCGCATTTAATGAAAATCATTGCATGACTAATGCAAGGAATAAATTTCGGTCTCACCTGTTTTCCTCAATGGTAGGTCCCTGAAGGCAGCCAGCTGGCAGATTGATCACAGCCTTGGTGGTGCTTATTCACTCAGTGTTTATTCACTGGAGAGAAAACACTGGCCCCTCACAGCCAAGCTTTCTCAGTGAATTTTGTCTTAACGAAGCTGTGCATGTGGCCCACGAATGGAAATTCTCAAGGTTAACCCCGATGCTGTGAGATTAATTCCCTTCCTCTCCAGCTCAGCCATGAATCCAGGGAAAATGGATGATCCAGGTTTGGGGGCGTGCAGTGAATATAGCTGGGGGGTGGTGACCGCGAGGGGAGCCACTCATCTCCCTCCCAGAGAAACTGCTACAGTCGCCGAGGCCCCCCGCTGTGCAACCCCCAGCCTGCCTGTGCTTCCCCTGGCTGTTTCCCAGGATGACCGACCACAAGAGAGGTCTCAAGGCCACATCATTTGTTCTTTTTTTTTTTTTTTGGTACCGGGGATCGAACTCAGATCCTTGCGCTTGTGAGGCAGACAGCAGAGCCCCTGAGCTAAATCCCCAGCCCTTACATCATTTGTTCTCAATCCAGCACTCCTCTAGTGCGTGACCTTGCTCAGTGATTGGTCTCTCCACTGTTACAAACTTCACTATGGTGTGATTCTCTTGCTGCCCAATTCTCCTTCCTTATTTCTCTCCTTTGCCATCTAAGCATTCTCTCTGCCTTATCCTGCTGTCTCCCCCTTCATCCGTCCCTCAATAAAGATTTTCCACATCCAGTCTCATCTTATTGTCTGACTCTTCGTGTCCTCCTTTGAGATAAATAAACCAGGTCACGGGTACATATTGAAGTACAGGTCTTCGCAAGCAATCCAGGTGAATGTAAAGACCCCTGAGACTTAAGCTTCTCTAGCTTCACAGTCAGTCCACCTCCAGCAGCAGCTCTCTACTGAGAAGTTCCAACCTTCTTTGGTCCTGGAATCACCTGGGGCAATAAAAAATACCCAGGCCTATTTTCTACCTGAGTCTGGAGTGTGACTTGGGAGTCAAGGTTTTCAAAGTCTCTCGGGGTGATTGTGATGTTAGCCTGGAATGACAACCTGGCTCTTCACGGAGGGCTGGAGGGACAAATCACCTTCAGAAGAATGTCTGATTCCTGGCCTTACTTCTGATGTGATTGCACACTTCTGCTTCAGTGTTTCTGCCATCAACCAGCTATGTGAAATAACCTAGTTGTCCTAGCTTAGGTATTGTTAACCCATTGATTAATAACTGCAATTCACACTTGACTCCTAGGGGTATATTTCTGTGAACATGTAGATGACAGGTGGGATTCATCAACTGGTGACTGGAACTACAGCCTAAATGATACTTTCTCATTATAGTGTAATTTGTAAACAGACTGGCTTTGTCTGTTTAATACTCATGAGCTAGGGGCTGTAGGTTCCATCCTTAAGTTACTCAGGGAGGTAAACTTGGTTCTTTCCCAAATAGCACAATCAGTTCTACGTCATTGTCTCAGTGGTGTTGTGGGTATGAATCGCCCTCCATGCCTGGCCTAGTCCAGCCTGCATAAGCTAGAGAAGTGAGCAATGAGCAGCCACAGGCTCCAGGAAAATAAAGACTAAAATCCTCCAGCCAAATGGATTCACGGAGGGCAAGAGGTGCATCTTCTTTCATCTTCATCTTCATCCCTTTATCTTCTTTTCCTCCCTAGAAAGTAAAACACTTCATGGGCCATATGTAACTTCTAGGAAATTTAATTCAAATTGGCTGGGCCAGGACATTTTAACTTCTAGATACAATGGCTGATTAGAACAGCATTGGCAGTAATGTATAAGCAAGATGTCTTGAGCTGCTGAATATGAAAAAAAATGACATTATAAACTTTTAGTGGCTTCTAAATAAACAGAATCTTCTTTTATTCTGAATATATTATGGTGGTACACCAACTTTTAATATTGGCTTTGCCATTTAAATACTACCTATCTCTTTCTAAGGCAAATTATTGAGCCCATCCAAATCTCATCCAAATAGAAATAATAATACCTATCTTGTAGTATACTAGTGAGAAATAAGTAGAAAAATATGTATCTAGTAATTGGCACAGTGTTTATCACAGTGTGCACTCAGTGTTAACTATGATGGTTTATATTTTTATTCTAAACATTCGCTAGCTAAAGAGAACTTTGCCAAGCTAAGGAGGACTGTGCCAAGACTCCAGGCACTCAGAAGAGAAAGTTCCTATTTCCAGGTTACACCCTAATCGCAAACATTCATAATGGCTTGAATGCAATAATAATTCTTCAGACCTGGCTAATTTGCCACTGGGGAGCTTAGAAGGGTAATGCTTAATGAGAAAATGTACAACCAATCTGTATATGTTCTTTCTAGAACTTGTCCAATTCCCAAGGAGCAAAGCCCAGTTCAATATAAAAGTGCTTTGGAAAGCTAAAAACACTGCAGAGTGAAAGCTAATGGGAGAATAACTAATTTTCTCCCTTCAGTGTGGCCCGAGCAGTCATTTCTTTCCTTGACCTCCTCTATACCACTGTCACTAAAACCTTACCACTGCTGAGTCAGTAGGAAAGAAATATCATCTCTTAAAGTTAGAAATTCTAGAGTTCCAGAAATCTTGACCAAAGCATCTTGGCATTTTTCTCAGCATCTTCAGTCTTTTTAGTTATACCTCTAAAACAGATGCTCCAGTTGCCAATGGGGCTGTCTAAAACTAAAGCTGCAGTCCAAATAATTACCTGAATAAAGACAGAGGAGTCAGAAAAGAAAGCTCATTGAACTAAAAGAAAGCCCAGTAATAAGTGGTTGCCCAATATTCTATAAGCAAATTCTGCCCAAAGATGCAGAGAAAAAAAATTTTGGATCAATTTGCTGAAGGTAAATAAAACATTAACCAGTCAATTACAGTATAAACAAAAGACCTCCTGGTTCATTCACACATCCATGTTTATTTGTTTGCTTGCACATTATCTGTTTCCTTTACAAGAATTTAAGTGCCACAGGGAAGAAACCACAGGTGTATCATTTTACCATTGTAACTTCACTACTTGCTACTGTGCCTGATATATAGTAGGCACTCAAAAATGTATTGAATAAGCATTATTTTATTTAAGAGGAATATAAATCTCTGTTACAAGCTGCCCTCTCCAGAAGCAGATGCTGGAAAAGGTTTGGGGTGGGGCTGTGATTCCACTAGATACCTCCCACCCTTGCAAATCACACAGTGGAACTACCGGGAGAGCCCTTCCTCCTTTATCATCCCTCCAAGGCCATCAGCTGAGAAAACTTGGCATTTCGCTGCTCACAGGAAAGGAGTATGCTCTAGAGGTGTCCATCCATTATTGAAAAATAGGTATAGAAGGATGAATTTAAAAGATGAGAAGCAATTACACATGCACACGTGTAATTTTTCATAATCCTCATAAAAATGCTATGTGGAAAGAATAAAAGACATTGATAGTTTATAGCTGAGATTCAGACAGTGTAGATAATTTGCCTAAAGTCACACACAAAGTGGAGGGAGCCAAGATTTAAATCCAAGGGGAATGACCCAGAGCTGAGGTTCTTGTCGGTGTGATGTGCCTGCCACTGCTTCCTATGCATATATGCGTGTGCTTTGTGTACATATCACTGGTCAACCCATGGTTATTTGAAGAACTATGTCTTTCTTTTTAAGGGGAAGAGGTATGATTTCCTATAGCCACGAAGGTCTAAAACCTTTCTGGGATGCAGCCTGCACCTGGCCTGTCACACCAGCACTGATCACCCCACTCCAACGTTCCTCGGCCGCCGCCTGTGGTTGTCTGATGTGGCCGCAGCTAAGGAAGCTCTGGACAATAGTTAGAAACCAGAATGGAAAAATCACATCATCGTTCTTTCTTCCTCTTTGGCACCCAAGAAACTTTTGGGGAACCTTTAGTAAAAAACATTAAGATGCTTAATATAAAATGTGTAGCTCTTTGAAAATCTTCTGCAGCAACATTTTAGAATTTCTAGTCAGAGACAAATCTATGTCTTTATACAATTTTATCACTGTCACAACTATGAAAAGTATTAGAGATGAGTTTTCTGGAGCTGGGGCATCTCTGGGCTTTGGTCAAAACTGTCCTTCCTTATTCTTTTTATCAGTTGGTCCTTGGACATTTGTATCCTATTTTGTAAATCTCACGACACGATCATTTCCTCGCTTACTAAGTCCCTTTCTCTCACGGCCCTTGTTTCCTAACTGCCAATCAAAGCTGAAAGTGGCTCTGAAGACAGCGCAGTGGAGGTGAAGTGAGCACTGCAGTCCCCCAGTTCTCTCGACCACCCTTCAGTACTGACATTTGTATTAGTCATTTGTGGTCTTGGATTCTGTTTCTGAATTTGTTGAGGCTGAATCTGCTTACTTGGCTTTAATAAAATCGGTGTGTTTTAAAATAGAAACTTCTAAATAAAGCTCAGTAGACTAAAATGGTTTTATAAATGCGCTGGAAGTCTTTCCTCTGAGATGGACTAAGACAAGGAGGCCCACCTTTGCCGTTTCTATTCACCAGGGTATCAAAGTCTTAGCCAGAGGTATTAGGCAAAAGAAGAAAGGAGACTGACTTCCTGGTCATTCAGAGTGCTGCTGCCGCCCAGGAGGTCGTGGCCGGCAGTCAGCTGCCCTGTAAAGGATTGCAGATTGCTTGGACCCCCTCCACCCTCCAGAAACAGTATTTCTTAACCTGCATTAAATGCACTTTATAAGAAATGCTGATGTGAGTTTTTATTATTAACTTTTCCACTGCTGGGACAAAATACCTAACACCAGGGAAAGGCTTATTTTTTTAAGTTATGCATTTTAATTTTAAATTCATGAATATTACTATACAAAGTAGGAGTTAAAGCATTAGAGTGTAACAGTGATAAATCTGTTTGTCCTGTAAATGTCATGCACTGCTCTCTGCCTTGAATACAATGGGCCCTGGCAGTTCAAAGCCTCATGTTTCAAATAAGTGGAGGCACTTCAGGGTTATCTTCGAAGTCTGGGGCTTCCTCACTTGGTGCAGTTTGGGGTCTCCTGGACGCATGCTTCTTCTCTTGAACTATGGACGTCGCATCAGGGAATGAATGCTTGCTAGGATCGACTTCTAGTTTCTCGATTCGCTTGCTGCTGGTGTGGGTCTGCTCTCTACTGTCATCTGAGGTGGTCTTCACAGACTTGGATGTTCGTCGGCTGCCTGTGATTACTTCTTCTACCTTGGGCGTGGAGATCACTAAATGTCCCATCGTCTGTGATCTTTTAGCAGAGCTGCTGTCACGCTTGACCTCTGCAGGAAGGACTAGCTGAAAGGGCTTTCCCTTCACCATTACTCGTACATACATTGGCTAAACGTCAACCTCAATTGAAGAGGTATCCATATACCTACTTGGGCTCATTGACATTCAGGGCCTCCCCGGACTCAGTACTCAAAGTCCGCGGTGGCTTCACTTCCTTCTTTTTTTCTCTTAATTTTTCTTGTTCTTTCTGTTTTTCCATGTATCCAAGAGTTTCCAGTCTAGATTCAGTAGTAAACACAGAGGGTTTGTTCCAGAATTCCAGGTCATCTTCTCTTTCATTTAATTTCTTTAATTAAATGTCATGTGCTTCTTGTATTTCTGTACCTGGACGTGGCCAGGAAAGGCTTATTTTGACTCATAGTTCCAGAGGGTTTCATCCACCATTAGCTGGCCCTGTGGCAGAAACTGCATGGTGGAAATGTTTGACAGGGAAAGTTTCTCAACCCATGGCAGCCAGAAAACCAGAAAATGGAAAAAGAGAGGAGGTGCCAGGGATAAGAATCCAGCCTTCCAGCCAGGACCAGTGACTCACCTTTTCTCAGCAGACCCTGCTCCTCACATTAATCCACTGTTAAGCTTGTATAGTTCCCCAAGTTCCAATTGCCCCCCAAAGCACTACCTCTGAACACATGAGACCTTTGGTGGACATTTAGATCTAAACAATGACACCACTGTAGTGTAGTGGTAAAAGCACAGATCTGGAAAGTGAGCAGAGCTGGTTCAGATTCTAGCAGCTGACTCAACCTCTTTGAGACTCTGCTTTGTTATGTATACAGTGAGATCATAATATCAATCTCCTAGGGTTTCAGTGAATTTCAGGCAAGACGATGCCCATGAAGAGCTCATCACCATGCTCAGCAAAGGGTTCTTGTTGTTGGGGTCTCTATTTGGCCTTTAGAATTTCCATGAAAGCCCTGATTGGACCACATGTGAAGAAAAGAGGCCTGGAGGGGTTGATCAGACACTGTCTTGGAAACCCGGAGGCAAAGCTTCTACCGTTTCAGTCCTTGTTCCCTGCTTGACATATGAGCGTCAAGGATGTGTGGATGGGGAAGCCTGGGGCAGCCGTCCTCCTCCATATGTGCAGAGACAGAGGTTCAGCACGAGGTCAGAAAGAGAAGTATGGAGCTGGGGTGCAGAAATAGAGAAATGAGAGAACATATGGCTTGAGGGAGAGAAAAAGAGAGAGAATGGATGTTTAATTTTTCAACTCAGTCTCTTCAGAGGTCAGACTATAATTAACAACCTCGAGCTTCACAAAATATGTATGTATCTTTAGACCATAATCTCCTTTATATTTCAGCTCATGTGAAGGAACATGTTAATTGTAACAAAAATGAATCCTTGACTAAGACAAAAGCAGCTTCAATATTGTTCCGATAAAAGCTCCATTCCTACCATTGTCTGCATGGAGACCTTGGCAGCCAGGACTGTCCCCTCTCACAGCCTTCCCGAGTTCTTATCTTCTTAGCATCTTTCAAACAGAGCACCTTGGGCCAGCTACACTAATGATCACGGCAGGGGGATGTTTACCTGTTCAGCATAACCACTTACAATAATGAGGACGGAGATAAGGTTGTCCATGGTTCACAGACAAAGAGCCCATAACTCCTCCTTTATACTAATGAGAGATACTACTCCCTGGAGTCTAACGAGATCAGAGCGGAAGGTAAGTCTGATCATTAGACTGTCTTTTGATGAATTTATTTTGCTAGTATAAGAAGAAAAAAAATGGTAAGATTGCAGATCATTTATAGAGGCAGCAAGTGTTCGTCATGAGTCTGCTTCTTATCTCTCTTCACCCTGCTGTGGTGGAGCTGGTCAGATGGAACATAGGGGCTCTGAGCTGGGCTTGCTTATGCAGAAGAGATTTAGTTAACGTCACAGGAAGACATCAACTACACATGTCTCTCATACACTGAGGGGACAACGGAGAGTATCTACCTCTGTACCCCACCATGCACGGGCTCCGTGAGGCAGGCTTAAGACTCTGTCCTTAGGATTCAGAGGAGTACCATGTTATTCAAGGTGGCACTCCACAGACCTGCAGATATCCAGTGTAGCAGGGACAGGAATGAAATATAACTATTAAACAATATGGGCTGCACTAAAGAAGTTGAATTATACACCAAAACAGGAAAGAATAGGTGTCATATCTGCAAAATCCCTCCAAAGAGGCTCATTTTATTTAAAAATGATACTTCTTTCATGTTTTTATTCATGGGGGAATTTTTCCAAGTGCCTCCAATAAGATCCAGGAGTGACAATTAAATGCTGGGGTTTCATACAATGTCTGAGGGCCACACGTTGCACACCCTGTTCACACCCTGTGCCCTCCAGTTTGTCCAAGTGACACACCATTTAGGGAGGCAGTACCGAGGAAAGGGGACATCTGAGGTTGTTCAGGCACTCAAAACAATCACAGCTTCATCAGAGGGCACACAGTAGTAGTCACAGTATCTCTGGGATGATTGTCATTATTTTGTAGATAGAACAAAAATGAAGTTAAAATAATTTTTAAATGTCTGACTGGTATCTATTTTATCTATTTCTATGTGTTTATCTCTTTCTCTTAAACTGTGTTTAAGAGAATCAGAGTAAGGTCATCCATGGAGTGGAGTTTAGTTTTATTAATTTTTAAAACCTTTATTCATTTTCACATTTACTTCTTCTATTATTTGGTTAAAAAGAATCTGGTCCAACATCCACATGACATAAATTAAAAGCTGAGGCCAAGGGAGGTAAAGCAGCCTTGTCCACGAGGACAGATGGACACCCACAGCCAGTCTTCCTCATCCTCAGGCTGAACGCTGGCTCTGTCCACGATATGGTTAATGCTATTTCTTAAATTCCTGCAAACAGCAACAGAAATGCTCAGTGAGGGCTAATCTGCTCTTTGCTGGGCACCTTCTCCATCGTGTCTGGATTATTCTCTGGGAACAGTTCGAGCCATGGGACAGCATGTTTCCTTACTTCTGAGGCCATGTCCCACAAGAGGCTTGACCATGATACACCAGTGTGAAGCCGCTTAAAGAAACCATTTTACATAAACAAGATGCCTGTTGCTGAACTTTCTAGAAAGTTAAAGTTATATATATTAAAGTTAAATGTAACTTGCCACTGGAGAAGGATCTGTCTAGTTGTGAATAGGAAGTATACACTTGTTTCATACATGCTTTGTCTTCCTGTTTTCTCAGCATCCTTGAGGAGTTTGACACTGACTATGACTTCTACCCTGCGCAACTCTAGAGGGGCATCAGCTATGGGGCCTGGGGTCCCTGACCACTGCTTAGGTAGAGGATCCATGATGTGACTTGCTGTCAGTCAGATCCTCCCTCCAGCTGAAAGATCTAGTGGCAGAATCCTGGAGAGACTACTTAGAGTTCCTGCCACCAGGCCCACCGAGCATGGCTGCCTTGCCTTTCCCTACACTTGGAACTTCAGATCTTTAATTCCAGGAGTCATCTAATATTCGTATTTGTCCCTTTAATTATCTGTCTATTGCTTAAGTTGCTACACTAGATAACTTACTTGCAATCAAAGAGCTCTAGTCTTGCTGAACTACTGAGTATGGATATGATCTAGAGAATTTCCTTCCCTTTTTTGAGCTTTAATATTCTTGTCTATACAGTGGATGCCATGTTTTGGACTGGACAGCCTCTACGTGAATGAATACACCAGTGTGATGAGAAAGTGAACAAGCTTTTTAAAAAATAATTATGATTTTGAGTATTGTGTTGCACCTGAGAAGCTGCAGAGATAACTGGGACACCGTGTTAAGATTCCGTTCTGTTCTGGGTACCTTGTTCTTATGTAATCGGCATAGGAGAGTCAGTATTTGTAAGCCTTTTATCCTGAAGTAATAGTTCCCCTCTAGATTTGGATGGAAATCGGGGAGCATGTTGGGACACCACAGAATGGCTTGCTGAGAGATGCTGCGGATGTATTTGCTGCAAGGTTCCTCCTGGCATCCCCAAAGAAGGAAAGACACCCTGTGCCTGGCTTGCTGCCTCCGCAGCTAGTGGTTTGCTTAGTCAGGAACAGCTCCCAGCACATCCCAAGACTGAACCTCAACTCGTCGATGCTTGTAGAAGCCAAGTCAGCCATTGGTGGAATTCTGGAATTGACTCCGATGACGTCCTGCGGACCACAAAGCTCATACAACCAACTGTGGACTCGGTCTGACTTCAGGAAGGAAAGACAGTGGGACATGCCACCTCCTGCCTGCTCTTCTCTACTTGCCTGCAGGCCTCAAGTGATTGCCACTGTGGAATGTGGCTGAACATAGTAAAGACATGGAGGCTCATTGAAAATGTTGTGTGTGACCCAGAAACACCCAGCCCCGTATGTGCTTCTTCATGCATCTCCAGCCTTAAGAAGAAAAATGTATGTGCTTGAGCTTTCTTTTCTTAATTAATAGGAGTTAAGATTTATTGAACAACGTGCTTCATATACTTTATCTTCTTTTAATGCACAACCACTCAGTGATATAAACATCACTACTCATTTTTCAGTTGAGGCTTGGCAAAAAAACCCAAAAAAACAAAGAGAAGAGTGTCACTTCGAGTGTCTGCCTCTCATTCTGGATGTATCTTGACCAGGGTATTCCATGCCGTTAGCCTTGTTTCCTTTGGTAGTGAGGAAGGGGCAAGGAGATAGCTAAGTAGCAAGAGATAAGATGAAGAACTGCACTCTCCTGCTCTGTTTTCTTACCATGCACGACCTACTGCTAGCAGCTCGTAACAACATTCTCCCCTGAGAATAGGCATAAACGTCAGACTTGGTGGCTGAGGCCTCCACGTATAACACGCATCCACCTTGATCTTCTACTTCTTGCGGCTTCAGACATCCAACACTCAGTTATCCGCACTTAGATTTTTAATTCCAGATGGTTTCATCTCAACACCCAGAGAAATTGAGAGCTAAATTTTCCTCTTCCCCTTTTTCCCCTAAGGCACAAATCCTATTTAATATTGAACTGTGCAAAACCGAAAGATAATAGCAAACAAGATATTCCTGCTAAACCCTACCAAGCATTATAAAGTTGAACAAACAGGTTTTGAGCAACTGATTCTCTGCTAGTCGATTCTACCAGCAGAAAATACCCAATCAGACCTCGAGGCCAGAATAAAACGAGTGTGGAAATACAAGGAAGAAACTCCATGAGCATTACTTACATCCTTGCTACTGGCTGTTCTTGAAGCTTTCTGGTTCACATCTGTTATAATTATTATCATTTGGTAAAAACCAAATGCGTGCCAGGTGATACATAGCATTCTATACATATACTATTGTGTTTAACCAGGAGGGTGACAAGAAGTAGATTAAGATGTTCATACTACCCTGAGTAAATGGAGACATACAAATTTGCCCAAAATAAATGCGATAAGTAGTTAGGAACATATAAATGTGACTCCAAAGTAGATCCTAAGCATTGAGCTCAGTGACTTCTGTTCTCCCAAGAAAGGAAGCATTGCTGGTTTCATAAATTATCCCACCTATGGGTTCAATGTCATGTACTTTACAAATATTCAGATATATTCCACCTCCCTCCCTCCTACTTATCAGGCAATAGAGAAAACGTATAAAAATATCCAGCTAGATTTGTCAAACGTCGGCCATTTTTAAAGAATGCAGCAGAGACTCAGTAGATTTCCACGGATAGCAGCTAAGAAAATAATCAATTCTCTGCAAACTCACCTTGCACTTAATGTCATTCATTTGCCCTTGCAGATGGTTTAATAGACTTTCTGGGAACTGCAGGCTCATACTATAAAAGGCCAATGTTGAGAGATGGAGCAAAGCTAAGAAGCTGCACTCTTTGAAATTAAGTAGAAAATCTTTATGGCTATGTGAACCGGGTGATTTAATTAATGTGACAAGAGCATTTGTAATCTCAAGCTATTCATTTATTTCACCAATATTCTATTTTCTTGTCTATGAGAAAGGATAATGATGGTGGTATCTTCACTGGCTTCTGGTGAAGTTAAATTAATCTATGTAAGGATCATGTTTGGCAAAGTGAGCACTCAGGAGATGGTAGCTCTTTTTACTCTTACTATTCTTTTTGTTCTTAATTCAAATGTGTTGAGATTGTAATGATGACAGCTTTCTTTCTTTCTTTCTTTCTTTCTTTCTTTCTTTTTCTTTCAAGACAGGGTCTCACTGTGCAGTTCAGGATGGCCTTGAACTCACTATGTAGCCCAGGCTGGCCTTGAACTCATGGTGATCCTCCTGTCTCAGCCTCCTGAATGCTGGGAATACAGGCATGCGCCACCACACCTGGCTGACAGGTAGTTTCCTATATAGTGGGAATACAATAGTAAATGAAAGCAAAAACTTTATCCCATGGAAGACAAAGCAGAGCATCTAATTGACAGAAATTACAAGTTTTCTATCTTATTTATTACACCGAAGATACTATGATAGTTCACTACTCACCCTATTTGAATTGCCTTAATTAAAAACCCATTCCTGCTCCACATATGGTGGCACCTAGTGGTAATCCAAGCACTTGGGAGGCTGAAGCAGGAGAATTGTGCATTTGAGGCCAGATCCTGTGCTAGGTCCTGTCTCATTAAAAAAATTTATTCCTTGGATCTAAAAGTGCATAGCCAAAACCAGGAGCCTGGTAGAGTGGAGAACATTAAGATCCAAAATATCGCTTTTAGGAAATTTATCAATTATTAAACTCTCCAAGCCTCAATTTACTCACCTTGGAAATGAGCAGAGCACCATAGACTTTGGGAAACTTTTTCTCATTTGAAGAATGATGCTAGATGGCATCATCAAGCTATCCCATTCGCACGTGGCATTGTTAGGCTATTTCTATCAATGATTAAAACTCTAAGCACACATATTTAAGGAAACTGTACAGCAAATCGTGCTCAGAGCTTAAAAACACTACTTTTCTTAATAATCTCAATTAAGAAGTCAGACACCCAAGGGTTGACACATTAGGAGACGGTATCCCAAGTTGGATATTTGGGCAGAGATATGGGACCATCCATGTTTTCAAAATATCTATTCCCCTGTTGGTATTTTTGGTGAACTGGGCAAAATCAAACATATTTCTGCCATTTTTCAGTCACTGAAAACTTGTGGCTTCTAGATTTCCAGGTCCAGCGAGACCCGGGCTTTGTTTGGCCTTACGTTCCATGTCCTGCACTGACGGCGAGAAGAACAAAGGAAGAGCAGCTGCGCCCGCCCCCGGAGCTCAGCCCTGGCCTGGGCGGTGCGCGGGCGGAAGCGGAGGCCCAGGCTGGCTGGCGGAAGCAGCCGGTACCCAGGGCCGTGTCCGCAGGCGACAGGCGCGGGCTCAGAGTCCGGACTCGGCTCACTGCCACTGCCCCTGGCCCGTGACCCCGCGTGCCTCCTCCTGCCTCTGGTAGGGCTGAGATCGCACCGTCGCAGGTGAGGGCGAAGTAGAGCGAGAATGCACACCTGTCCGGAAGAGGCCGTTTCGTGGTGAGTATGTGTCAAGTGAACTAAGATAAGTCAGACCCCCCCAAATTCAAAGACCCAATTCAAAAACGGGCATCTGAAATGAACAGACATTTCTCAGACAAGGAAGTAAAAGCAGCAAACAAATATATGAAAAAATGTTCAACCTCACTGGTCATTCGAGAGATGCAGATGAAAACAACACTGAGATTCCACCTCACCCCAGAAAGAATGGCTGCTGTCATGAAATCAACCAATAACAAATGGTGGCGGGGCTGTGGGGAAAGAGGAACCCTGCTCCACTGCTGGTGGGAGTGCAGACTGGTGCAACCACTGTGGAAATCAGTATGGAGATACCTCAAAGAACTAGGACTGGAAGTCCCATTTGACCCAGCTATTCCACTGCTGGGGATCTTCCCCAAAGAATTAAAAGAATCATACTACAGTGATATATGTGCACCTATGTTCACAGCAGCACAGTTTGTAATAGCTAAAGCTTGGAAACAGCCCAAATGCCCATCAACTGGAGACTGGATAAAGATGTGGGTTTTTTTATAAAATGGAGTACTACTCAGCCATAAAGAACGAAAAACTAGAGTCATTTATAGCTAAATGAATGCATATCGAGGCCATACTCTTAAGCAAAATGAATAGGACACATATGTGTAAATACCGAATAGTTTCACTAGTGTGAGAAACTGATAGCGTAAACAAGGGTTAAAATGATTAAAATGAATAACTGATAATTTGAAATAGGAAAAAAGGTCCAAAGATGAAGGAGTGAAGAGAGGGGAAGGGGAAAGGAAAAACTATGAGAAAAGAAAAATAAAGGAAATGAAGTCTATGTAAATAGGGAAGGATGGAGGGGGTGAAGGGTACACAGGTAATGGGGAAAAAAAATAAGAACCAAGATACAGCATGTACAGGTTCAAACACCCAATGATAAATGTAAATGAATTGTGTACCTAAAGTGTACCAATAAAAGAACTAAAAAAAAGATATGCAGCAAAGTGAAAAAGTCTGTAAACAGGGAAGCCGTGTGAGAGAGCCGAGCAATCCTCTAAGAGGTTTCAAGAATTGTGTGAATGTGTCTACTTTTCAGTCATGGTAGTAACTTCTTATTGAGCTGTATACAAACTCCCTCACTATTTTGCCTCTATTTCCCATGTGAGTAATATATTAAAATGACATCTCCAGGCATGGTGGTGCACACCTGTAATTCCAGCATTCCGGGAGGCTGAAGCAGGAAGGTCACTAGTTTGAGCCTAGCATGGGCAATTTAGCAACTTGGAGACTCAGTAGATGATAGGTAGGTAGATACAGATAGGGCAGATATGATAGAAGGTAGATGAATACGATGGACAGATGGGTAGGTAGCTGGCTGGGGATGTAGCTCAGGGCAAGCCCTGGGTTCAGTTCCCAGTCATGGAGGGGTACCCCTCACACTATACAGACTCACACAATACAACCATATGAGCCCTAAATTGCATTTAGATTCCCATATTCAATCATTTGCTCGATCTTTCCACATGTATTTATGTTACCTCTACTACATATTTAACTTCTCATATGTGGCCACATATACTAATGACAAAGGCCAGAGTAAAAATAAGACCCAATATTATAGTTTCAATCTAAAATGTCCCCTGAAAGTCTCATGGATTCAGACGAGGGGCTTTGGAAGGAGGTCAGATCATGGGGCACTAGTCACAGTGGATTAATTAGCACAGTAGCTAAATGTGCTGTTAGGGGATAGGTCACTGGGGCTGTGACCTAGAAGGTCCAGTATTCATTCTCCCTCTCTCCCTCCCCCCTCCCCGCCTCATTTCTACTTTGGAGCCAGTCAACTATGCTATAAGCTCACTGGAAACTGTGATCCGAATAAACCTCCTCCTTTGAGTTGTGTGTGTTGTGTTGTGTCCCAGTGATGAGGAAAGTTGACAAATATTCCCAGTGTCTGCCTCGCGGGTCCCCTGAATCATTTGAATAAACAATGTGGGGGCCATGTGGTGGCTGGGGAGAGGAAAAGTACCTAAGTCACATTTGGATCATGACTGCAGCACCCCAAGGCCCCTGTGCGGAAGGAAGGCGGGGTACCCAGCTTGGCACGTGGGAGATGGTAGTGGCCCCTTGCCTCAGCCCCAAAAGCACAAAGCCCACTCGTCCTGCTTCCTCTCAGGTATTTGTCAAAGTAATGGAAAACTGACTAGTGCAGAGCCCCCTGTCTCTGCATATGTTTCTAAGGGAATCCCACAGAACCAAACGTCTCAGTACTCTGGCTTTCTAAGCAAGAGTTAGGAGCATCCTCAGAGCCAGCATCTTCTTGAGCTTAGCTGTCTGCCGTGAATGAGGCTCAGAAGTGACATCTGTCACCGCAATGACACCGGCTGCCAGAGACAATTGCATCTCTAAGGAAGGATGAAGAAAATTCTCCCTCGGGCTCCCAAGTGAGTGTGCCAGGTGTGATTGCTATGCAAGAGGGGATGTTTCAAATCAGCAGCAGCCGGACAGCTTAGACAGCCTGAGAAGCAGCATCAGGTGGCTGCAGCCTCACTGGAGCGGCCACTCAGCTCTTCCCAGCGAGGGGTGCGCCTTCTCTGCACCCAACAGTGCCTAGATCTTTCTAGAGACAGGCGGGTGTCTGGGACCTGGGTCAGCTGCCTGCCTACAATTCACTAGCTCTCACCCGTAGCCAAAGTGCTCCAACTGTCTCAGGGAACTGACTCCCCTATGATGACACCACGCGGTTTTCAAGGAGCAAGCCCAGGCCTGGTTCCGGGAATGTCCCACCCCAGTCTCTTCGCCATAGCGATTGGGTGAGGAATAGGGTATACCCAGCTGAGCAAAAACGTTCAATTATCGCTGACTCCAGCACTTTACCTCGAAAACAAAGAAATACAAATACAGATATTTTAGCTCTGAACTTGAAGCTAAAAATATAAGACTGGAGTTTTACAAAATTATTTGGAGATTCTGGAGGCTGAACCCAAAGCCTTTGCACCGAGCTATAGTCTCAATCCTTTTTGAATTATTTTCTATTTGGAGACAGGGTCTCATCAAGTCACTGAGTTGCCCAGACTGTGCTCAAACTTGTGATCCGCCTGCCTCAGCCTCCCAGAGTGTTGGGATCACAGACATGTAGCTAAAACCATGCTGCTTTGCAGCTATCTTGTCACAGAATTAGAAGAGTCCATCTGAGATGGAGCCAACTGAGGAGAACAAGTACAAGCCAGGAGATGGAGAGAGGTCACCTGGGTCTCCATGAAATAATGATCAGTTTGGAATTTTGCGTGCCTGAAGCAGAACCAATCATTTTTTAAAATCAGTTTGAATTTAAATGAATTTTTTGTTACTTGTGTTTGAGAAGGTTATGATGGATATGGATGATAGATAGCTAGACACCAGGAGGCCGAGGGCTTCACCTTATTGGATGGTTTACACTGTTTACCCATCATCTTTCTCAACCAATCACTGTTGGCGACTCAACTGAATTCATACTCAGAGCTCTGTGGCTTTATGGCTCAGATGATGTAGCCCTTCTGGTAGAGTTGCCTTCCTGCCGATTATCTTTGTTAGTCCTCCCACCCAAGGACATTCAAGTTCTGTGACACTTGGTTAGGAATCACATATCCCAAAAGGATGCATTCCTTTAAGAATATTTGTTGCTTAGTTGAAATATATGTTTAACATCCTGAGAAACATTATAAAATAACTTTCCAAACTGTACTGTAGTAGAACTTCCATTGCTCTCTCTTTCCTCTGGTCACATATTTGTTAGAAGGCTGGTTTCTGGCCTCAGTTTAAGAAGCTTATTAGTGACCCGGGGATGGAGCTCGGTGGTGGAGCCCTTGATTAATGTGTGTAAAGCCCTGGGCTTGATCTGCACCTCTACAAAAATAAAATATAAATGAATCTTACTAGTAAATGCCTGTGCCTTCTAGCTCAAAGTAAACGGGCTTTTAAGAAAGGGGGTTGGACACATTCCTGACTGCACTTGGCCTGAGCGGACCCCTCTGTCCCCAGCTCACCAGCCAGCAGGAGCCCTGCCAGCCTGCAGGGGAGACGGCCTCCCACATGGTTGGAGCACCGGGCTTTGGAGATGGACAGTTCTTAGCCCAAATACCAGCTCAGAAAACTACTCACAGTTGCAGCCGGGATGACTCACTTTGCACCCAGAGCCTCGGTGTCCTGTCCTCGTCAGTGACACGGTCACCATCAGGGGCACACTGAGGTAAATGAGGCAGCACAGCAAAGGGCTGAAGACCAAGAGAGGAACTCAGGCCACTTAAACCATCATGAAAATTACAAATAAAGCTCAGGCTTCCAAGGGGTCCCAAGCAGTTACTCACACATCGCACTGCACTTGAGTCTTTGGGGTCTAGGAAGGCTCTGGGGACCACCTTCCACAGCACCCTGACTGTGTATCTGGGCCTAGAACCTTCTCGGAACTCAGTGCTCACTGGCTGTGTCACGGCCCTTCAGCAGGGCTGGCCCTCTGCCTCCGGGGTGTGTAGAGCCTTAGAATGTGAACGTCCACCTGTGACAGGGGTGGCGTGTGCAGGGACGTAGATGGCTGTTCACATTAAGAATTGACAGTGTCCTGCGGCAGTGTGGGCCGGAGATGGAGCGCTAGTCCACGACTGGAAGACAGCTTTCTCTGTTCTTCACCTTTTTATCCGTATGTCCTTGTAGTACGTGATGTTTACATTCACCTCAGGCTGTAGGTGCATGTACTTGACCTACCTGATTCCTTTTATTCCTCTTCTCTTCCTTTTCCTCCGTCCTCCCTCCATCTCTAGATCCTCTTCCCATTTGCTAGCAACCTTCCCATTTCCTACTGTCTATTGTTCATTTTGGTTTTTTTGAAATTACTTATATTTTGAGTTTCTCATATAAGAGAGATTATGCGATACAGTATTTAAGCTGTGTGCCTGATTTATTTTACTTAGCATTATGTTCTTAAGTACTTCCATTTTCCTACAAGTGATTCAAATCCATCCTTCTTTATGGCACAGTAGCACTCCACTGTGTATGTATAAATACCACATATTCTTTATCCATTCATCTGTTGATAGATACAGTAATACTTCCATTCTCAAACGCTTCTGTTTGCAAACAACTCATTTCCCAAACAAAAGCATTTGGCAAAATTTTGCTTCTGTTTGCAAACTCCATATCAGGTGGCAGACATAACTGTGGCCATTTTTCCCACACAAACACAAAGTCAGTCATCTTCCCCCAATCGTAAAACAAATTAAGCTCATAAATCGAGGTAGCACTGTATATAGGCTGCTTCTAAGATTTAACTATTGTGAGTTGTGCTAGTATAAACATGGGGGTGTGTGTGTTTGTGTCTCTGAAGTATGATCTCTGCGAGTTTTTAATTTGTTTTTTAATCTTTGTCATTGTCCCTTGGTGGTGGTATGATAATCTCATTTGTACGTAATCTCAAATGACCAGATTTTAGGTTCTTCAGGAATAAAAACTCAGATATAATGGTTCCCCCAATCACAGGTTCCTCTGCATATCCTGTGCCAGGTCCATATTAGCAAAAATGGAACTTGGGGGCTGGGGATTTAGCTCAGTGGCACCACTCCTGCCTCACAAGCACAAGGTCCTGAGTTCGATCCTCAGTACCAAAAAAAAAACAACCCAAAAGGAACTAAGGTGTAAAGAAAAACACACATTAATTGCATCATGAATTGTTCATTTATCAGTGCCATATCAAAAGTTATGCATCCTTCTTTTTCAATTTCTGTAAAAATATGTCACATGATATTTAAGATAGCACAGATATAAAATAAAATACAGAGAAAACTATGTGCTCATCCTTTGGCATATGAAATAGAACATCATCAGTAAGTCTCCTGTTACTACGTTTTCTTAAAGCTGTCTACCTGTTTGTAAAGAGGTGGAGGAGCATCACGGGGGCGTTTCATTCCTCCCCTTACAGCCCCTCACGAGTCAGGCCCTTACGCCACCCTCCTGGAACACACCCCAATGTGAAGGTGGGCAGAGCCTGTGTTCAAAGCTTCTGAGGCTTCCTGGACCCCCACGGTGCACCCCTTCTCCAAGTCGTCCTGCTCCCTGGGGCCGAGCAAACACCCTGGGCCTCCACCACCGCAGAGAGGCTGCAGCCTGAGACACCGAAGCAGGAAGCCCCGGTCCTGCGGCCAGGTCCCAGCCGTGGCGGGGCCTCGTGGGACAGGCACATTGTCAAACAGCAGGGCAGAACCAGGGTCTGAGCCATGGAGATCTGAGCTCCTACCCTAGGTCCTCCGGTCCCTGACTTTCCAAAAAGCCCCTGTGTCAGCTGCTACCACAAAAGCAGCCTTGGGCTGGGAGATTAACTTGAAAAAGCATATCTTGAGGCTGGATTACAGGGACCGCACTGTGGTTTGCAGGAATGACAAAAAGTCATTACATATTGAAGTTGTCTGACTCCTAAGCCTTTGTCTCAGATGGAGGATGAGAAACGAGGGCCGACCCCACATTTGGTGAGTGCTTGAATCAAGCCAAGCCTGTCATTTTTCAAGATGCCACTGGACCCGCTGCAAGGTCTCTAGACCCTGGTGGGCAGAGACTTTATCCACTGAGAACCCACTGGAAGCACTTCGTGTTATCTGATATCACGGGAAATGGAAAGCCTTATTACTATGTTTTTCGAGCCCCGGTGCCAGCCTCCCACTTGGCATTTAGAAGTAAACAGTAACATCTATGCAGCAACTGTACAAATTCAACACGTCCCTGTGATGCTACAGATTTTCATTGTTATCAGCAGTTTTTGTTGACTTCTGTGTGGCAAACCTGCTGTGATCATTCTCTGCAAAGTCCTGTAGCCAAGGAAAAATAGGAAGTGGTCAGAGTTCTGAGCCCTGGAGAAGCCACTAAAGCATGAATCTGTCTCATGGGATATAGATTTCCATAAAGGCCATTTCAAATGCAATTAAAAAGCGTGTGTGTGCCTTGCTGAAAGTCTCTGAGGACAGCACACACTGCTAGGAGAGACAGCCAGTTCTGCTCTGTGGTGATTTATGCTCCGATCGGGTCCTCTTAGTGACAACCGGCTGTTGGTAAAGACACTTCAGATGACCATTCCTCGTTGGCATCAGGCCCTCACATTTTGACACTTGCTCATTTGACACCTACTCTGTCCCTGACAGAATATTGCACATTCTAGGATGCTGCTATGAAAAAGACACGTTTCTGTAGTCCAGGTAAGTTTCATTCTAATAGTCATATCCCAAAGGTAGAGTGCAGATGGCTGTCTTCAAAGAGAGATGTCTTGAATGATATTAGGGATTTGAAAGATGAAGAGATACATAATGCAACTGAGGGCTTCAGAAAAAAAGAGCTAGGAACATTTATATGACATAGACTTTGAAGGGTGGTATTGTAGGATATTGTAGGATGTCCATCTTGGAGGATATTGTGGGGTATCTGCTCTGTAGGATATTGTGATATCCACCTGGTAGGATATTGTGGGATATTGGCCTTATAGGATATTGTGGGATATCAGCCTTGTAGGATGTTGTGGGATATCCACCTTGGAAGATATTATGGGGTATCCGCCTTGCAGGATATTGTGGGGTATCTGTCTTGTAGGATATTGTGAGATTCCTCCTTGTAGGATATTGTAGGACATCCACCTTGTAGGATACTGACGTCTTAGAGTGAGAGAGTGATGTTGGAATTAGAATGAACATGAACAAGAGGTAGAGATTTGAGTTGTGGAGTCTTTCAGGAAAAAGCAAATAACCTGTGCTAATTAAATCACAGAGAAGAAATGGAAAATGATGGCAATGTGGAAAAAGAAAAAGTAATAGAATAATAGTGACAGTAACCACAGTGATATTTATTAAGCTGGGCATGGTTCTAAATTCTTTCTATTTAATAATACACAATCACGGCATATTTGAGAAAATAAGGATATTCATGTACTGTGTATATCTATCCTTTCTTGGTATCAATTTGTCACAATGAATCAGTCTTTTTTAATAAAAGCACCTACATTTAGACCCATCAGTCTCACATAAAGAAATTCGCTCTGAGGGAATAGTCACACAAGTGCAGGAAGATGTAGCACAACAGTGTTCACTGTAGCATTGTGTGCAAAACCAAAGAACCCCAATCACTGCTCAACAGGAGACATTTCACTGCCACCCCCAACCCCAGACAACATCACAAGTTACTCAGCATGCACGTTGAGCTCGGAAGAACGTAAAAAATACATGGTAGAGTGAAACAGAAGATTAATCGGTTGTTTAATATAATCCTAACTTGTAAAGCACTTATATTTTCTATTTGTATATTAAATAGAAAGCAATCTGGAAGGATGTAAGCAAAATTTCTAAAATAGTTACATATGGATATTTTGTATAAGTTAAATATTTTTCTCATCTTCATTTTCTCGCCTTTCAACCATAATCTCATGTTATTTGGGGAAGGATAACATGAAGTAAGATTTAAATAAGATAAAAAGACAAAACATGAACTTATGGTTTTAAGCTTCTAGATGGCACCTCAGTGTTTTTCTGGAATCACTGGCACCTTATTTAAACAATCTTAAGGCCTCAGTGGACTTTCAGATCTACTCACAGGGGGAAAAGCATCCCTCAGACCTTTAACAGCAGAGAATTTGAACCAAAATCTCAGGTCATTCTATCCTTTTGCGGACTTGGAATTCTCTGTGTTCTATGTGTAGGTGACACAAATATTAGATGGAGTGGGGAGAGTGGTCACCAAAGAATTTTGATAAAATTTGAGAATTGGGAAGGATTTTGAAGGGTGACAGATCAACTAAAAGGCTTTCAGATTGATGAGGAAATGGTAGTTTATAGAAGAAAAGACATGGAAACACCCAGGGATGCTTGCTGTTTTAAATGGATTGTTTTAAAGAAATAAGTACCAGAATCTATTCTCCCGGTCCTGTAAATGAGGAAACTGAGATTATGTAACTCTGGCAAGGTGACCCAAGGGTAAGTCAGGCCAGCAGGTAGGAGTACAGATTTCATTTCAGTGCAGGGAAGACAGAGTATGAAGTGAGACTCTACTGTACACAGTGAGTTCCACACACCAGTGCAATCAACCACAGCTTAGATTCCTTTTGGGCAGTGATTCCACAGAAACCACATCACCGATGGTGGTCACATCATTTGGTCATACAGTCACTTGTCAGCCTAGGAGTCCGGTCTCGCCTCCTTGCCAGGAATACCATGAGGTCTCCTCCTTTTCGCATCCAGGCAACCTATGCCAGTGGCCTAAGATTCTAAGAACTGATAAAAGAACATCTCCTTCCCACGTTTCTCCTTTTCCCAGGCACCATAATGTCCTTTCTTCCTTCTTTTTACTCTGCCTTGTTTCCCTTGGGCAAAATGCCTCACTCCATAGCTGATTGCCTTCCTCTCCTTCCACTACCACCCGATATCCTGCAAGACACGTGTTCTGGGATAATTTCATTTTCCCTTCTCACTGTTCTTTTTAGGCATTTTCAATCAGTGCATATCAGCAGGGATACAGGACCTAACATCAAGAGAAACACTGCTATAAAATACCATCGCAAAACCTTCAGCGCTCCTTTGTGCATAGAAGTCAAAGCCAAGTCCTCCTATTTTCTCTCAGCAGATATCCTGGAGGCCACTCTTACAAGTTCCAACGGGAATAGTGATCAGAGGCCTGCTGTAATCTTACAGTTCAAAAAAAGACAAAAGGGTAACTGGGACAAATAAGGAAAACAGTGACATGCAAGCTTTTCTAGATGGAAACAAGAGTTCAGGATGGTCCTGGCTCCATTCATCTGTGCATTCATCGAGCCTCAACTGATGATCAAGTAAGGTATATAAAAGATTCTCTACTAAAGACACAGATAATACTTGGGGGAAAAAAAGCTGAACAGAGATTGGAGGGGTAGAATGGCCTCCAGCAATAAATTCCTAACTAAATAAATCTCTATAGACAAGCCACTTGGCGTTTGTGGCAATTTTTGAACACTGTCTGATGAACAGCCGTGGCATGAATTCAATCAATCCTTCCAATTCTGTAAGGAGAATTTTACTAATACCCTTTAGCAGACAAATGAGATTCCAACAATTTAAAAGCCATTCACAAGGTCACAGGGCCTAGAAATGGGAAGCCCTGGGTTAAACTCTGTCTCCAAATTCCATGCTCCTCCCATTACAGGTGAGATGGAATGAAAGAGCATATACCTGGCCTCTTTAGGGAAATTATTTTCTTTTTACCATTTCAGGAAGAGAAAATCCATTAATAATGCTCTCCGTTTCTTGCCATAAGAGCCAAGGAAAAGAAGAGAGCACAAAACTTTCCTGGTTTTGTTTTTCCACACCCCACCCCCAGCACTTTGGGGTATGCTTGTCTGTGGGATTCCCCTTTCTCGTGATGCTTCCTGTGTGGGATTCCCCTTTTTCGCGATGCCTCCTGCTTCTCCTTAGAATATCTCTCCTGTCCTGTGAATGGAAACTCTGATTCCAGTCAAATCCTTGCTTAGACTCTCTCTAATTTATCTCATAGTGACACATTTTCTGAACCAAAATTCTAACAGATTCTTTTAAAATTCTGCCGTTCTGACCACCTTGAACCTATCATAACCCAGGAAATAGAGACCTTAGTTTTTATGTCTTTAATGATTTTGTTTTATCATACAGTCCAAGGTATAGAGGTCTAAACAACAACATTCACCAAAAGATAGGACAGAGAAAATGGGGAAAATTGTGAGCCATGTGGCAGCTCAGGATAGCTGGCCAAGACATAGCGCATTCCGGGGTAGCCTCAGGCTTGCTCAGTCAAAGCCTGTCTCCCGGAGGCAACAGGTTGACTGGGAAGGAAGCAATTCAGCCTCTGCCGATGGTGTGATGGTGTCAGTGCTGAGTTCTGACTGACGAAGCCCATTAGTCCATTCTGGGACTGAACCTTCACCAGGAAGGCTCAGCAGACCGAAATGGAGAAGAGGCGGAGCTGCAGCAGATCACATCTCAACAGGCGTCCGGTTGGATTCTGTACTTGGGGGAATTCGGGTACATGGGGGAAATACCAACAGCTTTGTCCACAGAAAATACTAAACTGGATAGTGGTTCTCAAATGCTGCAAGAAGATTTTCTGAGCTTTTTGTGCTAATTGCTATGTAATGACTACCAATCTTACCTGCTTTTAAATTTAATTTGCGGTGTTGCTTTTCTCCATGACTTTAAGTTCAGACACTCAACAAAACAATAACTCAAGCTCAGATACATAGCATTTCCAATTTCCCTGGCACACATTTCCACCTTAGTCTAAGCTCAGGTCACTAATGTGAGCCCGACAGAGGCAGAGTTGGAGGAAACAGAGCATCTTCCACCATCACATGGTACTCACCATGGAGACCAACAGACACTCTTAGCAAAGGGATTATGAAACTATGTTTGAATACTATTACCCTTGTTTTTAATGCAATTTATTTAATTGTAAGTTTATACATTTAAATTGTAATGACTGTGTTTGCCAGCAAAATTTCCAACAAAATTTCTGAAAACAATCAGCCCTGTGAGTTATTACAATCCAGCTGCAGCCCACCAACTACCCCTACTGGCACGAGTTACTTTCTTTGTCATTTTGTAGAGATGATTTTCACTTTTGTGCTTATCAAAATCTAACTTTAGAGTATTTATTTTATACTTTATTGTCTGTTCCTCACACAACAGCATAGTAGACATCACGAGAGCAACATCCTTGCTGTGTTGTACTGTTGTAGTCCCAGAGCCATGAACAGTGTCCAACACCATGAAACATGGTCAATAAATATCTACCAAGCAAGGTGTGGTGGTGCATGCCTGTAATTCCAGCTACTTGGGAGGATGAGGCAGGAAGATTTTAAGTTCAGGGCTGTCCTGGGCAATTTAGTGACTCTTATTCACAATAAAAAAATAAAAAGGGCTGGGATGTGTAACTCAGTGGTACAGCATGTGCCTAAGATGTGTGGGGCTCTGGGTTCAGTCCCTAGTACTGAGAAAGAAATTGGTATCTACCAGGTGCTGAATAACTGCAGAATGTATAACACCTGCCAGGTAATGTAAAAAAATGCAAATAAGCTAATAGAAACTGGCCTAAGGAAATAGCAGGCATTTCACAGGTGGAGAAATTCAGAAGGTCAATAAATATATAAAAATACAATCAGCCTCAGTTATCGTTACGAAAAATGTCTTTATTATAAATACTGAATGCCATACCCAACCCAGCCTGGAGGTAGGGACTTTTTCTCAGCAATCCCTACTTAAAGATGGAGCTTGTTTTATTTTATTTATTTATTTATTTATTTTGGTACCGGGGATTGAACTCGGGTCCTTGATCTTACGCAGCAGGCAGTGAAACCACTGAGCTAAATCCCCGGCCCTGGAGCTTGTTTTAGGAGAGAGAGTCTCAGCTCTGGGGGCCCACAGCCCACTCTGACCCAGGGGCCCGGTTCTGTATTTGTGGCAAGCAGCTCAGAGGGCTTTGACTCTGGCGACCCAAAGCTCTCTCTCTGAGAAGCACAGCTGTTCAGGTGACTGATACCGAGTTCTGGGGTTGAAGCCCAGCTTTTCCCCTAGCTGGCCAGCTGATCTACAGCGAGTTCTATAAACCCTTGTGCCTCTATTTCCCCGTATGGTTGTTGTGAGGGTGAAGTGTGTCAATACATGTGAAGGCCTTAGGATAGAACCTGGTAAGTAACATGTTACTGCTGCCATTCTGTTATTCACCATCAGGTTATCCACAGCCTCAGAAACGTGTGGCATCAGGGGAGGCAAATGCCACATGGAAGGAGAAAACCAAATGACAATTTGTAAAAAAAAAAAATTGTACCAATCCCCGTCAGTGTCTGGACCCTTGCTAAGGTGATAATAACTTCACTTTAGTATTTACATAAACCACCCTGTGGCTTCGGTTATCAGCTCCCTCAAATAATAAGATGCTCTTCAGGCCTTCCAATGGGATGAACTTTGGGTGGCTCTTTATTATTCTGGAGCCAGTAAAGAAAATTTCTTGTGACAGCCTCTTCCAAATGACTTCTCAGAACTGAGAGAAATTATATCATTTCCACTTCAAATTCTTCTCCAGTGAAGTGAAGCCAATTCTAAAAAGGGAACAAGGAGCACTAGGAGGAAAAAATTGTAAAGGCCATTTATATAGCATTACTGTGAAGATCTTGGAGACAATTTATCAAATTCTCCCTATTCCCCCAAAGCCACAGGATTTTCATCATTCTGCTTACAAAGTAAAAAAGTAATATGACTTATCCTACTTAGCCTGCAATATTTTTTGGCTGTCCATAGGTTTTATATTGTATATAAATTGAATCATATTGCATGTATTTCCACTACTTAGTTTTTTTGCCCATTTATTTATTTGGTACCAGGGATCGAACTCAGGACTTTGTGCTTGTGAGGCAGGCACGGTGCCACTGAGCTAAATCCCTGGCCCTTGCCCAGTTATATTTTTGAGGTTCATTCTGTGGACTCACATAATTATTGTTTATTTTACTCACGTCGAGTTTTCTTGTGTATGAATTGACTGCAATTCATTTATTACTTTCTCTTTGAAACACATTTAGTTTATGTCCAGTTTTTATTACAGGGACTACTGGTATACTTTTTCTTTTACACACATGTTGAAATTGTAAGGAGGACAATGATGAACCAAAGATTCAGAATCATGGTTCTTCTTGGAGGTGAACAAGGGACATGCGGATTAGGGATAGAGATGTAGAACCATCGAATATGTTATAATGTTCTACTTTCTTAAGGTGAATGTGTAAATGGGGCTTTAATATGTAGGTACACACATACAGATATACATATACATAATTTTTTATTTTGACAAGATTTCAAAACAACAGCCATCTTATAATTGATCTTATAATATAGGGCGATCTCCCATATCTTTCTCTAAGTTTCTCTGAATGGTAACATCTTATGTTACTATAGGGAACAAAATCACAATCAGGAAATTGATATTGATATAGACATGGCTCAAATTTCACCGGCTTCACATACACTCATTTATGTGGACTTACACTCCTATGCATTTTTACATGTGTAAATTTATAAAACTACCAACACTAGACACAGAAACATTACATCTTTCAAACCCCTTTTTCTAGTGTCTTAGCCATAGCCGCTTCCCTCTGTTCCTAAGCCTGGAAGCCACTCCTATGGTCTCCAGCTTTGTGAACATCCCGCCTCAGTAACTTCATTTCGAGAATGCTCTACGTATATATAATCACACTGTGTGACTTTTCAATACTGACTTTTACACTCAGAATGATTCACTCCCGATCCATCCAAGTTGTTGTGTGCATCAAGAGCCAATGTATTTTTATTGCTGAATAGCACTTCATACACACAGTCTTATATATACTCTTAAAAAGTAAGGAAAAAGTAAAAGTTTCATTAGAGGGTAGAGTTAAAGGGCCAAGATAAAAAGTGAGGGAGAAGATTTTTGACAATTTTTGCTTTTAAATCATTCACTTTGAAGGAAAAAAACACCCCACAATTGGTTACCTGGAAATATTGGAACAAAGAGGAACTTTAGCTTCAGAAGTCCATCTTTGAGACTGTGATTTCTGCCAACATGTGCTAAAGTTACATTATGTTCCTGAGAGTTTATTAGTACTATAATCTGGAAAAAATACAGATTTTTAAAAAGAAGGTAAAAAATAGTGTTGATTTGGGTGAGCTTATTATCTGGAAAATTCTCTAGAACTATGGACTGGTAAAATGAGTGGCCAGTACTTCTCTGATTATTTGAATATTTTGATATATATAAATGAAAATATTCTCAAAGCTTTTGACTTTCCATGGTGTTCACTCATTCACACAATAACTCATCCATTCATTCACCAGCATGTCATAAGTGCCCTGTATATGCCAACACCCAGATCTAGCTCTTGTCATCAACAGCTAAGGGCCTACCGCAAGAGAAAGACCAAAACATTTGTGATTCTTCATCACTAAATCATAGACTCCAACAACACCAATATTTCTCTTCAGATTACAGAAGAAAAAAGGAAGGCACAAAGACAGAGAGCTACCCATAATGGTGGTTATACATTACTTAAAATACTAGTGCAATCTAATAACTGCAATGATGAAATTTCCGTGGAGAAATAGTTCTAAAGATGCAGTCCCTCACACCCAGGCCTCAGAGTCATTCAGATACTTATTAAATCTGAATTTCTGGGGAAGGCCAAGACTTTTTTGTAAATTTTCTGGGAATTTCTCATGTTCATGAGTTTGGGAACTACCTCTGGAGAGTTACTATTGATTATTGCAGAGTTCCATTGTTGGGAAACAGTTTCTAATAGTACAGAGAGAGTGGTCTAGGTTATTCTTGTATTTAAAGGAAGACATGAAAATCCAGTGTGTACCCTCACAGGCTTCCCCCTATTCTTTCTCCTTCTAATTCTCTGGTCTTTTTCTCAAGAAGACAAGGAAAACAGCTTCCTTTCCGTCCTTTCCTCAGGCATTGCATGAGGACAGCCCAATTTCCAACGTGGACATCCCAAGAAGGAAGAATCAAGGACAGTGCACCAAAAGTAAGAAGAGACCTTCTCAGCATTTTATAGAACAAGGTGTGACATCTCTCCCTTCTGTCTCTTTCTGGTATTCCTTTGGGGCTGCTCACCCAGAGTGCTAGCTGTTGCCCTACCCAGAATGGCCTGGTCAAGAACAGTCTAGGTCTGTCCAGATCGCCTTCCAAAGAGGTTTTTGCTGTTTTTAAAAATCACCTCTGAGCCTTCTGTGTGGCACAGTACCAGCTGTAATGGTGCCCACATCAGGCTGATGCAGGCAGAGATAAATGGACCAGGCCACCTGCTTTGTAATTCACTCTATTGCAGAGCACCAAACCACAGAGAAAGACAGCTGACCTTATGTGCACTTTCTGGGTGAGGATTCTGTCTCTCCTGGCCATGCACTCTTTTTCCAACACCAGTATTTTGTTCTAGTTGCAGATGGAAATATCAAGGCATAAAAGGAATGCGCAGTTTATCCAGGGTTATTATTACATGGAAGTGATAGATTATTTCAAACACCAATGGGTTAATATAAAGAAGTTAGTACCTGTAAATGTGAGCCAGAAAACAGAAGAAGCATCTAATCCATCAGTTCATTTTAAACATGAGTGAGAGTGCTGTCCAAGATGAGATGGAGACCGGAAGCCCTGGTCTCTGAACAGCACACTTTTTCCACAGCACAAATGACTCTCAAGTCTGGCTGCAAATCACTATTACCAGGGGAAGCTTAGAATCAGAACAAGCACAAGAAACATAAAGGCACTGATTGTTTGGACCACCAGGGATTCCAGATCAGCTGGTCTGGATTGAGGTCTGAGCGTTGGGATTTTTAAAAAGCTACCCTGGGTGAGTATAACATAAAGCCCAAAGTTAAGAAACTTTGAAATACATAGGTGGTTCTCAAATTTTATTGTTTCAAAAAATTTTACGCTTGGAATTTATAATTCAATATGTTTGGGATAGGGCCCAAAAATGTACATTTCCAAGTTGCCAGGTGCTGACATCTACTGGTCTCAGGAGCATGCTCTAAGAACCCACTGGATGGCCAAGAATGCCATAGTGAGGTAGGAGATTAGGGCACGGCAGGCTAGCTGGAAAACAGAAAGTAACCTGTCAATTACAAAGATCCAGAACAGAGGCTGAAAAACAGGATGTGATCTGTCAGTCACAGCTAGGATGTATGGGCAGAGAAACTACCCAAGGACTGGATCTGAAAGAGTATAAAAGGCAGCAGCCATTGACTGCACCACCACTGCCGTCCTCCTGCTCTGCTGTCCTCCTGTTTCTGCAGTAGCCCACCCTGTGTGCAGGACGTATCTCTTCTTGCTCTTCTCTTTTCTTTACTCTTTCATTTTCTTCCTTTACATCTCTTTTCTTCACTCTTCCCTTTTCTTCTTTCACTTCAAATAAAAGTTGCAATTACCTGTTCATTGGATGTCCTCACCAATTCTTTGGGTGAGACAGAAAGAGCCTGGAATTACTGAACACTATGCCATCCAGCCACAATAGTACATAATGATTAAAGCTGCCTGAGTTGAAACCCTAATGCTGCCACTCACTGTCTGAGAAGATGAGGAGTCACATACACTCTATCATAGTGGAGTTTGTTCTCCCCTCTCCCCACCCCCAAGGGTCATTTGGTAATATCTGGAGATATTTTTTGCTTCCACAACTGGCGCCTTGTGGGTAGAAGCCAGGGATGCTGCTAAACATCCTATAATACAGACCTCCCTCAGCAAGGAACTGTTGAACCCCAAATGTCAATAACACCAAGGTCGGGAAATTCCCTTGTAGTTTTAGTTTTCTTGTCTAGAAAGTGAGGATTATAAATTATCTGCTTCATAAAATTTACATGAGGTTAAATGAAACGTGGCATGTAAAAATTCAGCACTGGCCAGGGATTTAGCTCAGTGGTTCACCGCCTGCCTCAAAAGCGCAAGGTCCCGAGTTCGATCCCCGCTACCAAAAAAATAAAATAAAATAAAAATTCAGCACTGTTTGGCACATAAAAAAAATCCAGTGTTAGATATTGAAGCAAATCTTTTTAAGCAGTCACCAGCCTATAGTTTAAGTACTGTGATATGTCAATGTAAGTAAGAACTGCCTCCTAGATTGACTCACCCTGATTGACATGTAGGCTGCGAACTGAGGAAGGAAGGCCCACCCTGGATGTGAGAGGCACCAACCAATAGCCTTGTAGGCTGGACAGAATAAAAAGGGAAAGAAAGGAGTCCTCTCTAGGAGCTCCAGTCTTTGCCAATGCCTTTAGTCATTGGTCTCCAGTTCCTTCAGGCTCCCGGAGCAGACTCTTCAGCTTTCCAACACAGACTCACATCAGTGACTTCTCTGTGAGCTTCCAGGCCTTCAACCTCAGACTGCTACTGGATCCTCCTGTTCTCCAGTACACAGAGAACCATCTTGGATTCTTCCCTCTGAACCAACAGATGGCTACTGAGACTCCTCTTCTGATTCTATAATTCCACCTCATAAATCCCTTGTATAATTATACACATTTTATACTGAATCTGTTCCACTAGAGAGCTCTAGTACAAATGCAAAAGATTTTGATCAAAAAGGAAAATAGCTTCCTTAAATGCAGAAATGACGTGCATATACCCAGTGCTACAGAAGATGGGAGCAGGAGCAGGTGCAGGAAATGAAAGGGTGCATTGTCTGTGAGCAATTCAAAACTACAATAAGCCAGACTAAAATTGGTCTATTTTTTTAAATCACCAAACATTAGGAATTCTAAACAACATCATCCATTAAATACTTTGCTACCCCTGGGACATTTTACTTCCACAGCCTCTCACTCCTATGCTTCTGCATGTAACAGCTTGTTACAGAACTACCTCGGTTCAAAGAATGCTTCTGTTTGAAAACAATTCAGTTCTCAACCAAAAGCATTCGGCAAAATTTTGCTTCCTTTTGCAAACTCCGCATCAAGTGACAAACATGACCACAGCCATCTTCCCCACACATGTACAAGTGCCGTCACCTTCCCCCAAATCGTAAAATAAATTCAGTTTGTAAACCAAGGTCCCACTGTACTTGCCTAAGGGCATCACATATACTAACTCATTTGCTCTTTTTCACAACATACCATGAGGAAGGTGTCGATGTTATCCCCATTTTATAGATAAGAAGACTGAGAACTGAAAAGGTTATTAATGTGCCCACTAGCACACAATAGTAGTATGTGGTAGAGCTCAGACCTCAACCCACAGGTCATGCTCCCAAGTCTATACTTACAACTAAAACCAGGTGCCATCAGTAACATGACACTTCTTACCCCAAATCCCAACCAAGGAAAGCTTTTGAGAAACCACAGGTCAGTTCTCTCACTGCACTGGGCTTCTTTATATCAGAAAATAGAATAGTTCCAATTTTGAGAAACTTCCCTGCAATCCTAACATTGGGGAAATCTCACAATGTGGCAAATTATCAGGACCCCAGTCTCATGGACCTGTAGGTCAGAGCTATGCTTTGATTGACCAGATATCTTCAGCAGCACACACAGAGTAGATGATGGAATAAGTATTTATGGACTGAATTAATGTTTGGTGGTTTCAGGTAGAGAAGCGGTCAAAGCTCTGATGCTGATGGATGGTTTGCTTGTTGTTGGGCATAAAGCAACACCTGGCAGTAGATCCCAGGCTTTTCCAGATGTTTTGGAGGACTTGTATCTGTGCCTTCTTTTGTGTTGAATAATGGTTTCATAGACTCTAATTTCACAGATAGAGAGCAGAATTGATCATTCTATTTTAAGATTTGGTATAGAGGTACTGGAGCAGGAATTGGTGAACTGCAGCTCTAGGGGAAAATAATTCAGTTTCCCATGGAAATATTCTGCTTCTAAATTTGCTCCTGAAGACCACATAGGAAAATCAAATGTAGGAGTCAGGCAGGATTGTAACCATTAGCATGACGCCATCTAAATAAGGTTATAAAGGAAAGGGTTAAATCTGGGGCACTCACTCTTCAGAGACCGACTTCAGATAGCCACCTCCCCACCACGTGTACACAGATCTGAGCAGGTGGTTTTTAGTAGCATTTTCCAATAAGGTAAAACAAAGGAAGGGAGGTTTGAAAAGGGCTCATCTCTTTATGCAGGGAAAAGAGACAAATGAAAATATCACTTGTCTAATATTTCCAGGAGACAAGCAGCACCATGTGAGTGTATGTATTTTCAGGTGGCAGAAAAGCCAACACTTTACTTATCATCTCTTTTAAAAATATATCGCCCATGCTCCAACCATCTTAAAAAGCACATAGCATTTTCACACTCATGTGGAGCTTTGCTAATGATAATTACAGAACTCTGTATAATAATGTAATACTCTCCAGGGTTCCTGGTGCATTTTGGACCCGCATTTGAGCTGCAAGGGCACAGGCTTGCTACTCTTTGACTCTTCTACCAGGTGTCTGTATCATGGTCACTGTCATCTGCAGTTTACCTCTCGTTGTCTTACCCTCTGTTGCTCTTGCTTCTTCTATGTTATTGACATCAGCAAAGCCATATAGCAAAGCTTGTTAGAATTGTTTGAACATAAGTGAAAACAGGGTCATCTCTGAGGAAGGGAAAAAACGACAGAGTCTTGATGATTTACTTTCACTCTTTACAGGTCCAAGGCCCCAGGCTAATGTGATCAAATCAATTTCATATTAGTGTAATTTTATTGTGCTCTGTAAATAAAATTAATTTTGTAACAGTGATAGCTTGAAGGTGTCCTCCAAAAGTTCATCTGTTGGAAACGTAATTCCAAAATTCACGTGCTAATGATGCTTGCAGGTGAGGCCTTCGGGGGTGATTAGGGTTAGATGAAGTCATGTGGGCATCAGTGGCTTCATAAGCACTCCCGGACCAAAGGCTAGCATGCCTCCCTGCCCTGCCCTGTTATGCTCTCCTGTTATATTCTCTGGCACAGCAAGAAGGCCTGCACTGATGCCCACAGAGCCTGGCATCATCCTCTGGGACCCATGGGCTGCATGAACTTGTATTCTCTATAAATTTCCCAGTCTGTGGCATTTAGTTATCATAACAGGAAATGGACTACGATAGTTATCTCCCATTAAAAGTAAATCATGTAGGGCCGGGGATTTAGCTCAGTGGTTTCGCCGCCTGCTGCACAAGCGCAAGGACCCAAGTTTGATCCCCAGTACCAAAAAAAAAAAACCCAAAAAGTAAACCATGTAGGTCAAATTACTATGCTTCAAAAAACATCCTATTGTTGAACTAGTGTGGCATTACTTAAATATTATATTTTTAAATAATGAAATGATGATCCAGAGATTAACTGACTTGCCTAAAACTGGCAGAGTTAGATCTAGAGCAGAATTACTCCCAATTTGACTGTGTATTATAATACTGGAGCTGGGGCCTGCTCCCAGACTAATTAAGTCAGAATGTGTACAGCACATGACCTATCCACTGGTATTTTAAAAAAGCCACCCAGGTACCATTTTCAGTGGCAGCCAATGCTAATAGAGTAACTAACAAAGCTGTGCAAGGCTGTTTACCACTGCAAACTATAAAACAGGGTACAAGAAAAGTTAAGTAACTAGACCATGTACACAAATAGGAAGATTTAATATGCTAAAGCTGTCACTTTCCCCCAAATGTGCTATACGTCCAGTGTAACCCAAGTCAAAACTTAGTATGCTATATTTAGTATAAATTGACAAACTGATGCTAAAATCATAATGAAATGCAAAGAGCCAAGCATAACCAAGACTATCTTGAAGACGAACAAATCTGTAGGACTTACTCTTGTATAACAAAACCTACCCTAAAATTGTACTAGATAAACCAGTGTGGGATTCATGCAAGGATACACAAATAGAAAAAAACAGAATAGACTACAGAAACTTGACTATGATTAATGAAGCTGGGTCAGTATTCAAACGGGATCCCAACTTGATCCCAACTTCATACTGTATCTAAAAACCAATCCCAAAGACATTGTATATCTAAATAAAGAATGAATAATAATAAAGTTTTTAAAGAAAAAATAAGATCACATATTCATGACCATAGCTTAGGTAAAAATTTCGTGAATAGACATTAAAAGCACTATCATAAAGGAAAAGTTAGTATTAAAATTCTATTAAAATTAAGAGCATCCACAAAACCATAGCATTAAGTGAAAAAGCAAATACTAGAGTGGGAGAAGATATTTATCTCACGTATATCCAACACAGACTCATATCCAGAATTGTACTAACATCTTCTACAATGAACAGAAAAGGAAAAAAGAAAATTGGACAAAAACGAAAGCAATAATTAAAAACAGTGGCTAAACAAATGATGGACAGGCATAAGAAAAGGTACTCAACTTCATTAATCATCTGGGAAAGTGCATTTTAAAGTCATAAGCCAACTGTTCCACATGCCTACTATGCACCTACTAAAATGGAGAAAATGACAGAGGCCCAACCCGAGTGAGTGAGATTACAGTGACTGGAGCCCGTCCGCACACCATGTGGGGCTGTACAGCGGTACCGCCTCTGTGGAAAACTGACCAGCGGTATCTCCTCCAGCTGAATCTGTACAAGCTCCATGACTCAAGAGTTCTACTCCTAACACAAATGTCCCTATGTGCCTCAAAAGACATGTCCAGAAGTGTTTGCAGCAGCCCTAGGGAGATAGTTCAAAATGGAAAAGGATCCAATTAACAGTGCATCAATAGTAGAATAGAATTTTATATGAACATATAGGAACAAATTAAACAATGAGAATGAATATTTACTACTCCACGCAACAATATAGACAGAGCTTGATGAGACAATTATATGCAGTATATAAACTGCAAGAGGCCAAAGCCAGTGCACAGCGTTGGCAGTCCAGGAGGTCGTTTTCCTTGGTGGGGTAAAGGCTGACATAAAGGGGCACTGCAAGTGCCCGTGGTGGTCATTTCTTGAGGTGTCTATCATGCTATATGCTATGACATAGGTACTTTGTGTATGTTATACTCTAAAAATCAAAATACATAGAAAACTCCCTAGGTGATTCTAGTATGTAGCCAGAACTACTACTAGAGAACTACCATTCCAGAGCTGAGTTTAGATTTCTCCCTTCCTCTCTTCCTTCCCCTCACCTCATCCATCACACCTTCCACTCCCTACTTCTCTGCCTCCCAAGTGCCACGCACTGTTCTGGGTGCAAAGGGTGTAGACAAGGAAAAGACACACCCTTGCTTTCGAGAACATAGAGGTCTTCTTGCCAGTCAACTGAAGGCTGTCTCTTGGCAATAAGACTCACCTGTCTACGCCACAGTGCTCTCAGTTATCACCAGCTACAACATTATTACTGGTTGCAACTGCAAATTTCTCCAAGTCCGTCCTGAATAGTTACAGTCCTGGTGCACAGAATGTGACTGCACAGTGGGCAAACTCCATTGTGACAGTTATTAATTACCTAGGACTCTACCGGGTGCCAGCTGACCCCGGGTGTGCAGAATACATGTAATCACGAGCAGAGCTATTGCACCCAGCTGCTAGAACTTACACAGTGTTTCAGATGAATCCAGCGTAAGGGCCACTCCACGCCCAGTCTTATTCTCAGTCAACACCACACGCTTTCCCAGCATAAATTACTATAATCCTCTTTTGCCTAGTCTGTCTTTTGCAAGTAGTGTGTGAAAAGCCCACTTTCATCTTTCCCATTTATTATTTCCTCTGCCTTTCTCAGCACTCACTGTGAAATAAATAAAGCAGTATCTCTGCAGAGTCTTCACTTTGTGGATTTCCGGAACACAACTCCAGGTTCTACCACTGTCCCCAGGCATTTCTGATAACCTCCACACAAGCTGACATAGAAAGTCAAAGCAAATCATCTTTATCTTTCACTGTGCACTCTGTCTCTTAAGAACCTGGCCACTGATTGATTATTTGACCAGGGCCACTGCCCTGAGGTTTGTCTTTATAAACAAACAAAAGATGCCCTGACCTTGGTCTGAATCCTGCCTTTCATTCTCACACCCTCTGCTGTAACCAGAAAACCTAAGTGCTCAGACTTGAGAGGTTACAATGGCTTTGCTTTGAGGCATGAATTCCCTTCTGCCTATATCTTCCCTCTAACCCAGATAAGTCATCCTGTTAGGATTACTTACAATGTTATTAAGAAAAGGACATTGATTAGTCACTGAAGCCAATTCACCTTCAGATTCCAGACTGAATATTGCTATCCAGGGAAGCCCTCCTTGATCCCTCCAGAATAGTTTGGGTCCCATATCAGAAAGCTTCACAAAAATATGTAAATTTCCTTTGTGGTAGTCACCCATTTGTAACCAATTAATTCTTGTGATTATTTATCTCATTCACTAATATATCTCCAGCACATGATATGATGCCCAGCACATACATATAGTAGATGCTCAGTAAATACTGTTGAATGAATGATGAGATACATGAGGAATGGAGGAACACATGAAGAACCTGTTACTGTTTTCATTTTTTAAAGGATATTTTTTATGCTCTAAGATTATTTTCTCCTACTATAAGTACAGCATCTCTTGCTTTGTCCTTAGTGGAGATGGATGACAAAGAATTGGCTAACAGCTCCCATGTCAGAGCCATTCATAAAATCACAAATCCTGACAAGGATGCTGGTTCTGAGGCTTCATGCCTGGCTGATTTTCTCTGAAGGTGAGACCTAAGTCACGGTATTGAAATCCAAAATGAAATAGAGATAAGGAATAAAGTCACCTAGAGCCTCTGTTTCTTGGCAGTAGTTTTGGGACTCCAGTCTGTCGAATATTATTCCTGAGATCTTAACCAAGTACCTCCAACTCTCTGTTCTAGGGTCTGTTGTCTACAAATCATAAAACTGAACTGGATCAAACAAAGTACGTTCCATATGGCTGGAGACCTTTGCTCATTCATCACTCATCAAATCATCTCAAGAGTACTGGGTGTGTCCAGGCTTGTGCTGCACTCTAGACACTCAGCAGTGATCTAGGGAAAGGGTCCTGGCTTCAAGGGACCTGGTCAGGACGGGGGCACGCGATGGTAAGGGAAGTGCTGTTGGCTTAGGAGTAGCCTAGCCAGTGCCTCAGCATGCATGCTGTATTAATCAGCTACAGGGCTGGCTAAAACCCAGCTTGCTCAATCCCACCCTTAGTTCTTGATGGTCTCAAAGCCTGAATACCTGCACTTTGAGCAGGTTCCCAAATAATGCTGCTGCTACTGCTCTGAAGACAATTCTTGGAAGACTGCCGACCTGAACTAAGCAGACTATTAAATGAGAACATAGTTCATAGTATTTAATAAGTATTTGTTGGATCGATACATGAATGGATCAATCAATCAACCAATCAATGCAAATCAGTTCATCTATACGTCTGTAGCATAAATTCCTTATAAAATGAGGCTATAGGGATGGGTTTTTACAAAGATTTAACGGTCAGAAAATGAAACTCTGCTACTCCTCTCTCTGTGGTCTCTAACACAAATCCTTGCTAACAAAAATGGTACAGCTGGAATTAATCAGGCTGCTTTTTCCTATTTATGTCTTGTACTAGCTGGAGTTGCAATAGGCATTGCCTCCTCTGGAGTATAGTTTGGGCTGACTCATTTCCTAAGTCACTGTAGCTCTAATTCACCACCAAAGGAGTAACTGGAAGTATTCGCTGATCAGGAGTTGGATCTCAGAGAGACCAGCCTTCTTAGTATGCATGGGTTTTCTTACCCACCTTGCAAAGGATCTGACAGGTCAGTCAGACTAAAAATTTAAAAAGTATATTGTATATGCCTACGGATGGAGTATGCAGTTTGCAGCTTCCTCCATAGCTTACAGCACGGTGCCAGTAGAGAGCATTTGTGCATTTGCTCTGTTTGCATTCAGAGAGGGACAAAGGTAATTCCCAATTCTGTCATTTCTGAGTTAAATGATCATTGCTTCTAATCCTCAGTTCTTTCATCTATAAAACAAGTACAATAGTAATACATAACTCCTAAGATTGTTGTACCTGATACACAGTACATTTAGCACAATGCTGATATCCTATTAATCACTCAGTGATTTATTTGGCATTATAATTCATTTGCTTAGCAAACTTTCTTCATCATATTTATTATCATTTTATTCATCCCTCATATACATAATATTTTGTAAATAATAAACTTAGCATATCCCTTTTGGTTAGTTACTTTTAGAGTGTGTTTGTAAGAGAAATTTTACTATTTGGATTTCTAGGCCTGGGCCAGAGAATGGGAGGATTCACATACAGCTGAATTCTCTTTGCCACACTGAATTAAGATTCCCACACCAGGTCAGGGTTCATTTCCTGTTACTGATCCTTGCTAAGAGGAGAGCTGTAGAGGAAATGGCTGTCTTCCTAAAAGTCAACTTCAAAAGCTAAAATGTAATACTTGCAGCTCTCCTCCTCCTGGACACTAGGGCACTCCGCCAGATATGAGCAGTGGATGGGGAATGTTCCTCAGCAGCTCTGCCATCCGCACACCTGGCTTCCAGTTCCACCTCTGCCACTAAGCATGTGAGCTTGGAAAAGTCACTTAAGTTCTCTTTGTCCCTGCACGCTCCTCTTCTTAGACTGGTAACATTACTGATGGAATTATGGTGAAATTCAATTAGTCACTGCACTTCCAGTCCCCCCAAAATGCTAAGTGCCACATGTCAGCTGTGTGAACTCAGCATCTGGTTGTGTGATCCTCGTTCTAATATTCCTGGCTTTGTTGAAATCCACACCCTTCAGGATTGGAGAGGTTGCACTCATATCCCCTTTCAACCTCCTTTTCAAATTTTAACATAAAACTAATCCTTACAGAGAGTCTGCATCTCCTTCATCCCTCTGAACGGTGTAACCGCCTGGCATTCTTTCCCCTACAGCTGCTCTTCCTTCTTGCTGGCAGCATTTAAGAAGCCCAAGCTAAGGTAGGCCTTTCATCTGCTGGGCCAAGCATGGGATCTGCTCCATAATGGGCACTCAGTAGATATTTGTTGAATACATGAACAAATAAATACAGCTAGGACACACAAAAGCAATCGTGGCATTAAGCTAAAAGTAAAGCAGCTTTGTTCCTTTGTAGACAGGCACTGGGGCTAAATTACCACATCCCCTTCAGAGAATTGTTCCCGGTCAGTCACTCACATGGAGGTGCACAGCGCCTGCTAGTCATGATGCTGGCACAGAGCACGGAGGGCAGGGCCCGGCTCCTTCGTGTTGGCTATCCTCCAGTTCTTGCTCTGGCCACATGCCCACGGCCTCTAGATTGAGCCAGAAGGAAAGAGAATCATCTCAGCACTCCTCTCCAAGTGTTTCTTGGCTGGAAACTGCCAGAACCCCAGCTAGTCTACAACCCCACATACTGATGGTGAGCATTTACGGTGGCCATTAGACCCTTCTACTCTTCAGCTTAAAACCACCGGTGGCATTGAATGACACTGAAAACCCGAACTCTTCACTGCAGCTTAGAAGGCCCCACATGCCCTGTGTCCCACTTACGGTCTTGCTCAGCTATTATTTCCTCAGAGAACCAACCCCTCTCGCCCACACCCACAGTGGGCAGTCTTTATTCTATTCTTCATTCCCTAAGACAGACAGGCTGGGAGCTTTTCCTGTGAAGATCCCAGTGGTAAACGGACAAGGGCTGTATGGTCTCTGTCACAACTACCCAACTCTGCCTTTGTTGCATAAAAGCAGCCATAAAGATGTGTAAGTGCATAAGCTTTGTTTACTTCCTATAAACTTTTATCTATAAAAAACAGGCAATTTACTGGATTCAGCCTATGAACCATAATTTCCAACCCCTTCCCCATGTTTTCTGCCCCAAGTCCTGCTTTAGTGCCGCCACCTGTTTCCACATGTGTTACTTTCCTGGTCGGGAAGCTAGGATGTGAGCTCCATGAGGATAAGTTACTGGTTTTGTTGACGGCAACGTCCCCAGCACAGGTCCTAGCCCATAGTGTCAGTCACTGCTGCTCACTACCTGGATCTTTCTTCAGTTCTCAGAACTCTCCAGGTTCGGTTTTACCTCCTCCACTGGGCACTTGTCTTTGCCTCCCCTTTATCTCTATTTGTCCAACTCTTTCAGGAATCGGACCAAATGACACCTTTGTAGATAAGCCTTTCCTGATCATGCTGCACAAAGCTTTCCAGAAGCTTTGGCTGCTCTTATTTTCTCTATAGCACTTATTAAAAACTGTAATGTTTAAAAACTCGATTCTTGTACACCTTCCTCCATCACTCCAGCAAGTTTCTCCGCCTCCTTAAAACCTAGAAGGTGTATGACACATAGGTTTTCAATAAATATTTGTCTAGAACTTTACTTTTGAAAATTTAGTGTGTATATAAGTCACTGAAGGATCTTGTTAAAGGGCAAATTCCAAGGCAGCAGTCTGAGGCAAGGCCTTGAATTCTGAATGTCTAAGAAGCCCCCGGGAGCTGCTGCTGTTGGCCCACTAACCAAACTATAAGCAAAGCTGGGCTGCAGTATTTTTGCCTGCCTGGTAAATCACTAACTCTAGGGCAGGAAGTAGACTAGGTTAGGGACCCTTCCAAAGCCTTCTGAGACTGCCAGAACCAAAGATCAGAGTGAGAAACAGTGCCATCCTTGAAAGGCACATTCAACGGGAAATGATAAGGACAGATATTCCTGAGTCATGTAAGTATTTCTGACCTCAGGAACCAGTCTTCAATGAGCAGGAATTGGCAGCCTTTCCATATTAAATGTACCTTGACAATGCTGGCTCATCCACGAGGAACCAAAGGGACGTGTCCTCATTCCCTGTTTAGTTACCTCTCCCGTCCTGTCAGCCGCCCTTCACTAGGTACAGGGGAGGCTCCCTGCTCTCCACCTCTGTGCACGAACCCTTTGGTGCAGCAGCAGCTGGGTTCCCTGGAGCTGATTTGCCCTGAAGGAAGCCTCCCTGCCTCACCCTGAAGGGAAAGCGTCCGAAGGGGAGACCCATGTGGCAGGGCGGGTGAGAGCTATGGCTTTGGGCTCTGATTGCCACTCAGTCTCAGGGTGACCGTGTGCACAGCACCTACACTTTTAATACTTCAATGGGATAGATAATAATGGTGCCTGACTCTGAAATTTGTGATAATTTCTGATATTTAAAGGAGGCAATTCTTGTAGAGAACATGACACAGGGCATGGCCCATGTAAGAACTGATGAATATTGGTTGGAATTCTTATTCTGATCCACCATAGAATGTTGTCATCTTATTTTCTGAAAGTTATCTCACATTCTAGAATTTGCAAAGTATCTTTGAACATAAATTTAACAGGATTATTTTAACATAATAATTAAAACATGATGTGCTTAGTGTGGTTTAGGCAATATATTTAGTGCTGCTTTGTCCCATTTGATACTGAAAACAAACCTATAAATAAGTATCAGTGTCTCCATCTCACAGACTGCGTTTAGGATAGGAAGAGTTTTCTTAGAGGTTACTCAGCTGGTAGGATTGGAGGAAAGATTTGGGCCCAGGACTGGCTGACCTCAGGCTTCAGGCTTTTACCACTGCATCCGGCCACCTTGCTAGTGTTTCCATGCATCTCAGGGGAGATTTAGAAGCCTTGGCTCTGAAACAGGTCTTTCCATCAGAACCCCAACTCTGGCCAGTTCTCTTTTCTGAGAGAGAGTTCTGGTTGATGGTCTTCCAAACATACTTCCAAGTCAGGCGACATAAGGTTCTTAATTATGTTCTGTTGGCATTTGTTAGCTGGTTAGTGATTAGTTTGCTTAATTTTTGCCTCTGTAGAAATATCCTGTTTGGCAGAGTTTGGGCCAAATAGACATCATGGCTTCAACCCACAACAATGCTTCTCGATGGTCATGATTTTCTTTATGTCCCAGCTATCTACTATCAGTCAACAACCATCGCCGCACTTAGTCACATAAAATAATAGCAGGTTCTTCCTGCCAGGAATTCCAAAAGGTCATAGTAGGTGCAGCTCTTCTCTATCTGCAACATCAGGGCCCTGTTTCAAAATACACAGGACGGCAGGGTGACTGTACGGCTAGAGGCCTGGGTCGCCAGCAACATCCTCTCACGTGCTTTGACACACGGGCTCCACGGGACCTGTGCTTGTTACAGCATGGCAGCTGGGTCCTAAAAGGTGGTACCCTGAGTGGCAGCATCAGCACATCTCAGCCTTGGAGTCCTATGGTGTCACTTCCTCAGTGCTCTTTGATAGCTGAATGACTAAAAAATGCCCAGATTCAAGGAGTGGAATTCAACTCCACCTCTTACCGAGGTAAGCAAGGTCACAGTGTGAAGACCTCATGGATGGAAGATATTGTTATGACAGTTTCTGGAACATGCGATCATTGCAACCTTCCACTCCATATTTTCCCTATTTCATCATAATGTCTTTCACCACCTTGAACATCAAGACCCTCATAAGAGGCCAAAAGCTTCTAAGGAAGGAAGTTACACAAGCCTTGAATGCTCTCGGAAAAAATTACCCCTCAGTATGTAGCATGCCTTCAAGCCCTGAGCAATAGTGTTTAATGAAGGTATTGGGCCTTCCTAAGACAAATGTATTAGGTTAAAACCAATGATATGCTAAAGCGAGAAAAAAATCACCCGTAGGAACCGTACTGAGGAACCCCACCCTTTATAAGTACCTTCTAGGCCACTCTCAACATGCATATAACCCTCACAACCTGATGAGGTAAATAATATTCCAAGTTCACTAAACTAAGAAGAAAACAGATAATCAGAAACCCAGGTAGCAGGTTGGCTTTCACCCAAACAGGAAATAGTAGACCAAGAATTCCGGCACAATTTTTTTTAGATAACCACAGCCCCTCAGTGATAATCTGGTGATCTTCCTTGGAAATTGCTTTCAAACTCCCTTTATCAGTTGGAACTCTTTGTTTTAGGTGACCAAAAGTCAAAAAACAGCAACAACAAACCAAACAAAGTTGGCTCATATAATGCAAATCTTGCCAATTATAGGAGCTTCAGGTGTTGTGGTCCAGGGGCTATAGAATCACTGGTTTTCCATCAAGTAATTCTCTTTCTTTATCTGGTTTCATTCTTAACTAGGTTCTTGCCATGTGGTCATAGAGATGGCTACCACCAACGACAGACCTACGTCCTATCCTACCATTTGAGCAAAGGGAACAGATATTCAGCTTCCTTTCTCTATCAATTCAAGAAAATATATCTTTTATCCTATGTCTGACTAAATTCTAAATTTTCTTTGTTGAGTCCCAGCCCATTCATTCTCATCATCACTTGTGAGCAGGAAGGGGAAGTAAGGTGGTCGTCTATATCTGTATAAGCCCTTCCAAAGCAACTTGGCTGTGTGTAGGAGAGGAATGATTTCCCAAAGGAATCAGGGTGAAGCAGGCAGTGGGAAAGAAATGGACACCATACAGGCGGAAATATCAGGTGCTGAGTACATCCTCTTCTTGCAGATGGCTGATCTCGTAGCTAGCAAGACTGATCCTTATTCCATTTTTATCTGTTTTTTCCCTTGGGCTCTCAGTGTTCTATTATTGCATCTGTTCCTCCTCCCTTAGAGGAAATGAGTTGACAAATGTATTCACATTAAAGTGTGAGTCACTAAATCACCAAGAACCCTTGCATTCTAGTTTCTATAAAGAGCACACTTTGACTGATGTATGCTGAGCTCTCCCTGTGTGACAGGCTTTGGAAGGTGAGCACTGTACAGGTCCAGGTGAAAGAGGGCAGCCTTGTCTTACACACCTTTGAGTATGTATTAATATTCTAACTGGAAAAAGTCAACTATTTTCATTTGAAGGAAATCTTGAGGTCATCAGAGAGAAAAGAAATAGTCAAATATTTCCAGATTTGAGGAGTTCATAAAAATTGCTCTTTTCTGCCCTCCAACCTCAAGCTTCAGAGCTCTGACTCAGCATGTCTGCAGTGAGCCTTGGAATAGAACTTTAAAAGACTCTCTCTCTCTCTCTCTCTCTCTCTCTCTCTATCCCAATGGGGGTTGAAGGATGGTGGTATCAGGTACCAGGCATTGTACCTGGAGCCTTTGTACTGAACTACTTTCCCAGCCCACCCCGCTTTGACCCAGGGTCTTCCTAAGTTACCCAGACTGGGCTCAAATGTGGTGCTCCTCCTGCCTCAGCCTCCCAGAGTTCTGGGATTACAGGCCTGTGTCACCTCACTCGGCTTCCCAGGTTATTTTGATGAAGATGGTTCCAGGATGTTGCTTTGACTCCCACTGACTTAACCTAAATACATTATTCGGTAATGGTTACATTTCTGGAATCATTAAATCTCCCTTGAAATAGGGAAGCCATGGAGAAGAAATACATTTCCCTTAGAAATATTTGACATAGGCAGTATTTGCTATGAGCTTTTCAAAAAGCTCCCCACCTCATTCTGTACATGTTGGGATTAGCAAGGGGGCTGAATGATTCCTGACAGTTGTGGCACAGCAGAGGCTGGCGGGTCCCTGCACCTGGCACCAGACTCGTCCCACTGAAGGCTGCTCTGTGAACATCTGTGTCTCTGTCTGAGGGCTTCCGTCCGGCCCTGTGAGCACACGTGGCTCTGGCCGGTCCAGGCTGGAGGGTGAGTGCCCCTCGGGCAGCCCCACCCGTGTCCGGTGGGGAGCGGGTAGACAAGCAGATTCCCTTCCCACTGGGATACGCCAGTCTCCTCCCCCTCATCCCTGAGTTTCTCGAGGCTCATTCCCCATTTCCATAGTAGGAATTGACTTGAAAGGTTCTCTTCATTGGCTTTCTTCCCTACCCTGTTTCACACCCCCACTGTTGTACTAGTGTTTTTTGTGATCCCATATAGTCTCCAGCATGTGAACCCTTGTCTTAGGGCCATGGGATGCTCTAAATAGGCACCCCTATGTGCCTATTTGCAAAAGTCATGCACTGGCTTAACACTGTTCTCAGAAATTCTAAATGCTGACAGTTTCCCTCAGATTATATCACCAATGAAGAGGTCTCTGTCAAATATCTAAGGAATTAAGGCAGGACTTAAATTAAAATAGATTCCTTAATATCTCTGATACACAAACTAGTAGCCATGGCCTTAGCTATGAAGCTGGAGGTGATGATCTCATTACTGTGATTATTATTACAAATCATGCTCAACAGTTATTCCAAGAAGGATCTGGGGAAGGAATAGACTGATATTAAAATGCTATTGTACTAAGATAGACATAGAGCGTGAACTTTTTGTGCAGCATGCGTTCCAGCATGATTAGATGTTTGGCAGAACAGGAACAGAAAGAGTGGAAAAATCCCAGCAGAACCCAGCCCAACACGAAAATTTACCAAAAAATAATGGGTATGAAACTGCTGCTTGGGATTTCAATGTTGATATAAAATTTCTCCCCTCTTCATCTACTTTCAAATGATAGCAAATTATTCTGATGATAATTGCAGACTATGTCTATTTACGGCAATCTGATGGCTGAGGAGATCACCCCATTTCATCTTCCATTGATTCCCCTCCAAAGTGATTCATGGGCTTTCTGAGGAGCCGGGAGAATAAATAGTAACTTCAATGCTTTGTTCCCTGACATGAAGAGGAAAAGTGGTGAAAAATACTCATTGAATGAACACATAAGAAAGGAGACAAATCAGTATTCAGAGATGGCTGGAGGGCAGTGTGTGCATGTGGATGTGACTAGGGAGCTCTTTTAGACAGACACTTAGCTTATCTCTCCTCAGTTCCTGCTCTATCCGCAGGGTGAGATCTGTTTAGAAATTCATCTTCAGTTCTTCATTTCAGACCTCCATCATGTTGTAGAAGAAAACACACAGTGGAAAAACTCCTGAAAGCAGTCTTGCTGTATTTTTTATATGAGAATTTCAGATAGAAGCTATTCCTCTGAAACCATTTATTAGATACAGTGGTACCCCGGTTCTCGAACTTAATTCTTTCCATGATTTTGGTCACAAACCAAACTGGATGAGAACCAAATCAAATTTCCCCACAAGGTCAACATTGAACCTAACCATTGAATTTGATTCGGTTCTTGTCCAATTTGTTTTGTAACCAGAATCATGGAAAGAATTAAGTTGGTGAACTGCGGAACTACCACTGTATTTTCAGAAATGACATTGTAAAATCTATTCTTCTGCAACTAATTGTAATAAAACCAACTATTTTGTTTAGGTCTCTAAGTTTGCAAGCAATAGAAAACTTGACTGGGCCTGTAAAACCTAACCACAGAGTAAATCATTGGCAGGACTGGGGAAAATATTCAGAATTAAGGGGAAACCTGAAGAACCAGACAGAAGACAAGCTGCGAAGAAGCAGTGAGACTCAGGGAATCCTGGAAGCAGGAAGAGGCTGACAAATTCATTGGCCAACAACGCTAGGATGAATCAGTTTCTACTGTACTGTTGCCTTCCTGTCATCCCATCAAAAATTGAGAATACTGGGAAAGTACCATCTGTGCATCTTGAGTCACAGGCTGAGCTCATGGCAAGGGGGAAACAGGGTATCTGGAATGACAGTCCCACCGAGATGGCATTCAGTGGGTGAGCAATCATTTTCCCAAGAAAATTAGATCCTGGGACCAGAAGAATAAGAATAGTGGAGCCTGTGGACCAGGCTGCCAGCATTGACCAACATCAATGATTACTGGGCTATCAAGCCTACAAATAAGGTACCAGCCTTCCAGCACTTTGTCTCAATATCTCAAGGTCTTGCTCTTTTCCTACCTTCAGGTTTTTTCTTCTATGGTCCTAATAACCATCACAATAACGTTAGCATTTTTTGAGGAAAGGTGTCACTTTTGGAGAACGTTATTTCCTGTCCCCTCTCACCACCCACTGGCTTCTACTCCCAGTCCCCCAAGCTCTGCTACTCATTATTGTTGATCCTCCGAGCTCAGAACACAGTGCAGCCCTTCGAGGCTTCGCGCAGTGCCTTAAAACTTAAGTATCAGCATCAACCATGACTCTCCAGGTCCTAATACCTGGACTATAGTGCTAACAATTTGACCTTCCCTGCCCACAGTAGCTGTGTCATCTCTGTGTCCACTGATGTGTAGGTAAACCCTACAGAAGAAAACAAAAAATGAAAACTGTAATATAGCAGCCCTTAGGAGCTCAGTGGGAGTATATTCCAAGGCCTTTGAGAGCTACCAAGAACTCAAATACATCTTCAAATTATATTCTCCCCACAAAATGCAGTAAAGCATAACTAAGAAACTACAAATTATCCCTCAGTCTTCAGTGATTCTACAAATGTAAGATTGTAGTCATTTAAAAAGTCATTAGAATAAGTACTGGCCAAAGCACTCACTGAAACAACTATACAAATGATATTCTCTTTTCCCTAACAGAGAGGGTAGAGCCGACCATGACATTCCCCACTTTGACATCTCCAAGATGTGCGCCTTCCAGACAAGAACTCCCAATGCTTTTGTTTTATTGAGTTAACTGAATGTACATTTGAGGAAAACCTTATGATCACATTCATCATTGGGAATTGTACCTGCACATGTTGTATCTTGGTTCTTATTCTTTTTCCCATTCCCCTACCTTCCCTTTCACCCTTCCCTATATACATGTTTTGTTTCCGTCTTCTCCTTCTTTTCTTCAATTTTGTTTTCTTTCTCTTCTTTCATTTCCCCTTCTCCTTTGAACATTTTCTCCCTATTTCACAATATCTATTATACATTTTGGTCCCCATTTACACTTTCAGTTTCTCATACCAGAGAATTCGGTATTCACACGAGTGTCTGATTTATTTTGCTTAAGAGTGCGGCCTCAAGGTGCATCCATTTAGCTATAAATGCCTCAAGTTTATCTTTCTTAATGGCTAAGTAGTACTCCATTTTATATAAAAAAAAATCCACTCACCAATTGATGGTCATTTGGGCTGTTTCCAAGTTTTAGCTATTACAAACTGCCGCTATAAACACGGATGCATATATATCACTGCGGTATAATGCTTTTTAATTTATTCAGGAACATACCCAGCAGGGGAATAGCTGGGTCCAATGGGACCTCTAATCCTTGTTTTTTGAGGTATCTCCATACTGATTTCCACAGTGGTTGCACTCCCACTAACAGTGGAGAAGGGTTCCTTTTGCCCCACAGCCCCGCCAGCATTTGATTCTGGTTGGTTTCTTGATAGCAGCCTTTCCTTCTGGGGTGAGGTGGAATCTCAGAGTTATTTACATTTGCATCTCTTGAATGACCAGTGATGTTGAACATTTTTTCATGTTTATTTGCTGTTTCTACTTCATCTGAGAAATGTCTATTCATTTCAGAGGCCCATTTTTGGATTGGGTCTTTAAATTTGGGGGTCTGATTTTTTAAAGAATTCCCAATGTTGTAGACTTCTTTGTGTCCACTATTGGTGCTGGGTGTGGGGGCTGGGGTAGCAACTTGGGATCTGGAGTTAGACTCCTTAGATCAAACCCTGCATCCAGTGCTTGGTACTATGTGAACTCGAGGAGACTTTATTTTCTAATAAGCTTTGCCTCTCTTACCTAGAACACGGAGTAATGGCATGATCGCCATGTGACAATTCATTTTAAGCACTTAGCAAATCTTGTACTTTATATTCAACTTACATTAACTGCTGCCTCTTTTATTTATTTATTTTTTTGGTGGTGCTGAGGATGGAGCCCATCCCAAAGTCTTACACATGAAGTGCTGAGCTACCTCCTCACCCACAGCTATAACTTTTTAAAAAGTCTTTAAAATAATCACATTTGGTGATCAGTTGCTTCTGCAGGGATGTGTAGAGAACAGCAAGGCCAACTTGAAATATGCACACTTGGTATTCAGCAAGATGAGCCCCACTCTCTACGTAGGTGACACATTCCTCACACAAGTCATACTTATGTCTTAGCAAAACTAAAAATTCCTTATGACATACACCTCAGGGTCACTTACACAGAAATGAACCAAGGGTCTATGGCAGAATCATCAAATAGTTGAGGACTAAGCTAGTAAACTTTTAGAAAGATTTCCCTGAAATATCACCTTGCTTTTTGACAGAGGAAAAATACATATTGAAGTCTGAAACAAGGTAATTTAAACATAATTGAGCTGCAGAATGCCATATATAAAACTACATAATCCTCCCAGTGACTTATTCAAAGCTCAGGGTTAATACCCAAGACAAATATGACAGTCATATGCTCTGAAGCAGTCATCCCACAATAGTAATGTAGCATTTCCCAGAAAAGATGTTGAGGTTGCTAAAATGGAGCAACTGTAAATAAATAAATAAATAAATAAAGTCCCACAACTATTTGTCCTATCAGAGTTGGCTTTAAATATCACAAGAAAGACATTCCTGATAAAACCTACATTACTGTTAGTACATTAACACCACAATGAAGACCAACTTATGACAGCTCTTTGGTGGCCAAAATTTTCCTGTTAATGGAAAATATTCTCCCAGGTTCATAATGAAAAGTTATATAATGTTAAGTCAAACACAGAGCCTATCTTTGTAGAGGACTTGCATTCAGTAGATATGTGGTACAGTTTACAAATGGCCTTGAGAAAGATATGTGACTCCAATTAAATAAAGAACCGAGAGATGTCAAATAAATATTCCTCTCAAGGTTGCCTCTCAGCCCAAGAGGCCCAGGAGACTTAGCTGCAGGGAAATTTACTAGTAAGCACTTCACCTCTTTGGCAACACTACAGAAGAATATCTTTCTAACAATTTGCTTGATCGAGTACCGAAGCTTCCTCGCCACCTTGGGTTTCATTAATTAGGATGATGATCAACAGTTCTTTGGGCCCCTACACTCAGGTGCCATAGCACCAAAACACAGAGTTCTTCATTACTCATCCCTCCTTGGGATTCCCCATGCAGATCTTTATTTAAAGTACACAACCCCCTGGGAGGAGTCAGCACATTATTAGTATTGCCTTAGTGTGAATTAATTCAAGGCAACCGGAAGCCATTAAAACAAGGGGGGAAAAGTAGAAATGTACATATTTTGGTATGTGGGATGATGCTCTGAAGCCAAAGGGAATAAGCTGAGACATTTCAGTGGAAATGTTGTTCTAGTTGAATGTTAAATTTTCAAATTGTGATAAATGAGATACAGTGAATGTTTCTTTCCCTCCTCTAGTTTCGAGTGCGACACTTTCCTGCCCCCTGACTTTGGATCTGGCCATGTGACCTGCTTCAGCCGATAAAGTGTGGCCGTGAAGTCAGTCACCACCTCTCCTATGTTTGCTTTGGTCCCTTGCTCTCCTGGCATCAATCATAAAAGAACATTCCCAGGGAGGCACTGATGCAAGGAGAATGAGCCCTGCTGCACCCATAGTCTCAAGTGAACATAGCCCGGCCAGTGCAGCACGAGCCAGCCCATTCCAGCTTAGCTGCAGGCCTATGGCAAGAAAAGAGTTTACCATTGCAAGATACTGGTTGTGGGGTAATTCTGTTTGCAGTATATATGAACAATTGTGTTAGCTTTTTATTGCTGTGACAAAGTACCTGACATAAACAGCTGAAAGGAGGAAAGATTCACTTTAGCTCGTGGCTCCAGGCCATGGGTGGCTGGTTCCATTAATGTGGGTCTGAGGTAGGCAGAACATCACGTGGAAGTGCGTAGTGGAGACAAGCTGCCCACTTAGTGGGAGCCATGAGGCAGACAACAAGCGGAGAATCAGAAAGAAAGCAAAGGGCCAGGAATCAGCTACCCCTGCAAAGCAGTTCCCTGGTTCCCTGGTGACCTACTTCCTCTGACCAGGCCCGCCCCGTTGCCCATTCAGCTAGGAATTCAGCCCTGCATGAATCCATTAGGAGCGTGGGACCCTAGTGATCCAATCTCTTCTCTAGGCCCCACCTTCTAACACTGCTGCACCTGTATGGATCCCTCAACACACATGTCTTTGGGGGACAATTCATACTTAAACCTTAAGGACAGTACTTAAAAACTGAACAAAAAAGCTGACAGATGAATAACAGTTCCTTCCAGTCCAGCCCTACTTCATGCCAGTCACTGAACTAGGGGCTTAACATGCGCAATTGTTTTAATTCTTAAACAACTTGATGGATGTGTTTTCTTCTCCTATTTAGAAAGTTAAGTGATTGGCCGGAAGTCACTCAATTAGTCGGTGTCAGAACTGAGATTCAAACCCTGGGGATCTGATTCTCAGGCCCAGTTGTCGCCCGTTGTGCCACTGCCCTCAGAGTGCTCGCTGAAATCCGTGTGAAGGCTGGATCTTATTCTTCTACCACTCTTCAGTGCATCTGTCTCACGTGAGTAACAGCTGCATCTTAAGAGCTTACTGCATACTGTCCACTGTATACAGTGAGCATTCATAGCCTAAGTTACTACTGTTGTACTGTTTTTACAATGCAGATATGTAAAAATTCTGAAACACAAATGAGAGATTAAAACAATAAAAACAGAAAATAATACAGCTCTATGAATAATGTATATAATGATATAACTGAAGGAGACCAAATTTTTTATGTTAAATAACTGCTTGCCACCAAATGAAATCTCAGAGATTTAGTTTCATTATCAGAACACATAAATTCATTTGGAACCTAAAAAAATTTATTCTAATTCTATCATCTTTCTCTCTGATAGCTTTTATATTTTAAATTATCTCTTGTACTCTAAGCTTGTTTCAAAAACAAACCAAAAAATTATCCCCAAAATATAACATTTTTCTTTTCTTTCTTTTTCTGATACCTCTAAAATGAAGATGAGTTGAATGGATGCCAGAAAGTTTTTAGAAAAAGAAAATGCTTCTGCCTCCAATGTTTCAGGGTGTACAAGGGAGACATTTTTTCAATAAACAATTTTTCAGTGATTTTAATGGGTAAAAAGGCAAAAATATTCCATGAGAAACTATTAGATGCTAAAATAAGCACTAGGTGTTAATATAAGTTCTGAGAATCTTAGCCATCATCTAGCAGAATGCTTTTGTTTTGTACTTAAGGAATCACAGAAGCTATTTACAATGTTTGCTCACACAGTGAGCAGTCTCCTAACACAGCAATGCTCTGGTTTGAGTTGTCCCCTGCTCCCAAGGGTCGTGGCTGGAATACTGGCAGTGCAGCAGGGCTGGGAAGTGGGACCTAGAGGAGATGTTTGAGTTGGCAGCGGCACCCTTGTGCACAGATTAATTCCTTTCTCACAAAAATATGTTCTTACTCTCATGTGCCAGGATTAGCCACTCCAAGAAGAATGACTGACGTAAACACTAGTTGGCTCCACTGATCTGCTCTTGCTTTCTCTCTCACCATGTGGTCCCCTATGCTTCCTGCCATGAGGCAGCGTGAGGCCCGACCCAGAGACATGCTCTTGGATTTCCCAGCCTTTAGAGCCCTAAACTCAAATAAGCCTGTCTTCTTTATAAGTGACCCAGTCTCAGGTATCTTGTTATAGCATCAGAAAATGAACTAAGACATGGGACATCTTGTTTTTCCAAAGCCAGATCAGAACCAGGAAAGTGATAGGGGTTGCTCTGGGCCTGGGATCACAAACCCAAATAACCTCAAGGGCCACACAAGTGAACTAAATGAGTGAAGAAGCCTGGAGTAAGACTGTGATGTACCGGACACAGAAGCATGGCAGGCATGGAGGCCTGGAAGCCTAATAAAAGTGGTTTTATTACACAGTAGTCTTTCCATCTCTAGCTGATGGATCAGGACTGGTGTAAAAATGTCACGAGAACACCTTTATCCTTTGCTGGCAGCTGGGTGTGGCCATGTGGCCCAGCTTTGGCGGATGAGAGCCAGGGAGAGACCCTAAGTAGCTTCTAGGAAAGATCTCGCTTTCTAATAAAAAGAGAGAGAGGCAAGGAGCATTCTCTGGAGGGAACTTTTTCCTTTCTTACTCAATGGTAGGAGAAACCAATACACTTAGGATGGCAGTGAGAAATAGAAGCTAACATTGTTAAGCTCCAGAATAAAGCCAGGGCAAACCTACCTCCTGACTTCCTGTTGTGCAAGAAAGAACTTTCCCATGGTTGAAATCTCTATTATTCACAGCAGAACACATTCCTCTCTGCTCTCTCCCCTGAAGGAGACTCCCATGAAGCTCCACCTGACTGCTGTCTGAAAGCAGGAGTGCAGGCCCACATAGCCACATCCCCTAGTAAGCCATAAATCTGGGTTTTTAGAAATATGAAATCACATTTAAAAAGCACTAGTAACAAAATCAAATTATGAAAACACTGTAATGCCTAACAGAGCATGCCTTCAGGCTGATTATGAAAGGTGCAATTCTTGAGAGTTGTGTCCATAAACTTTGCCCTAAATTAACTACCTCTTTGCTGAGCTGGCCGTGTAGGAAACCAACAAAAGTACAATCAAAAAGCAACTATCACGTGAGCACTGAATCCTGCAGACATAATAAGCCAGATTTGCTCCAGGAGAAAAGGAATGTCTTCTCTATACAACCGACCTAGCATTTAAAAACAAAGTTGAATAATTTGGTCACTGAGAGGTTTAATCTGTGCAGACATTTCAATAGGTCTATTTTCCAAATTGATCTGTCATTCTTTTGATAAGATCTCAGAAACTGATTGCAGAGCTACATGCAGCTCAAGGTTCATGCAACTCTCTTCAAAAGAGGAAGGAAATAAGACCCTTCATATCTCCATAATCAAACCAGAGACCCGCCGCTAATCTCAGGTTTATTATGTGGCTTCAGATGCTGGCCCAGAGGGAAATAAAAGTAGCAGCAATGGTAGTAGCAGCAGCAATAACCTCAACAGCCCCCAGCCAGGCTAAGCCCTGAAGTCTCTGTTGTCCTTGTGTTATTCTTTGGAATCTGCCCTCCCTTACCCCTTGGGTTCTGATGGAGCTATAAATCCAGGGGCTCCTACCTCCTGCATGCAGGGGCAACCACACGGCCCAGGCCTGGCAGCTATCATTCTGTGGACTGACTGAAGAGATGGGAAATGGGCACATAATACAAGCAGGGAACACAAGTTCCCTTCAGGACAGCTGATGTGTAGACAGAGGACGTAATCTCTTGCCACCTGGGCATCCTGCTTCGAAGGGGAGAGCTGCACAGAGTCACACACCACCTGCCCATCATGTGCACAGAGCCTGACTGTGAAAGAAGTCAAGTGATTTGTGTGTAGACAAGAACTGGGAATGGGGCCAGAGCCCAGACAATAGTGCTTACATTCCAGGCTCCACAGTGCCTGAAAGAGGACCACCCATGGGTATTCCAGTTAAAAATGCCAGTGAAGGCTGGCACTGTAGCATAGCCTGTGACCCAGTGCTGTGGGAGGCTGAGACAGGAGGAACACAAGTGTGAGCCCAGCCCGGGCAGCTCAGGGACTTAGTGAGACTTTGTCTCAATATAAAAATTTTAAAAAGGACTGAGAATGTAGCTCAGTGGAAAGGCCATGTGTTCAATCTTCAGTAGCACTCCCAGCCCCTGTCAAAAAAAAAAAAGAAAGAAAGAAAGAAAACCAGTGAATTCCTGAAGAAACTCTGTTAGATTCAGAAGCAAAGCTACCAGTGTCTAAGGATATGGAGCTACTCAGCATAAACCATGACTGATTACCTAGGGTTATAATCCATGTGCCTATTAGAAAATTCTCAAGGGAAAGACAAAGAGCTGTTTTAGGTACGAAAACAACAAAAAAGTGACACAGTACACAGAGATGATATTTGATGATTTTTAAAAACCCTTGCTTCTCATCCTTAACAAGTGACCCTACCTTGAATTGTCTGCCTTCTTTTATTCTTTGCTCTTACCCTGTACCTTGAAATACTGTAAGTCTGCTGCAGCCTTAAACAAGATGCGACCTCCAGGGTGCAGGCTCCACCCACAGGCGTCTGGTCAGCCAGCAAAAGCCTGTCTCTTCCATGAGGCTTTCCTGTTGCTCACTGTTAATGAACCACAAGATTTCACTAACAAAGTGAACAAACTTACCCATTCGGAATGTAGCCTTAAGGTCAGGTCGGGTTTGTTTGGAATCTCAACTCTGCCCACATCTAGCTGTGAAACTTATTATATAGGTCACTTAGACTCCGTGAGCCATCTGTCCAAATCTTAATTCATTTCCCTCCCAGAGTATAGCGCGATGCAGAACCCCACTGCCCAAACATGTGCCCTGAACTCCCCCATTTCATTCCCAGTGCTCCCACTGGAAGGGGATGTTTCCATGTAGACATGGGGACATATCAAATTTAACACAGGTACAGACCACTCTCGATTCCCATCTGCAGCCTCAGGCCCATTCTTTCTGTGGCTTCCCATCTGAGAAAATGCCACCACCATCTACTCCATGCCCACGCTATTCTGTTCTTTTGTTCACTTCCTGTATCCAAGGCATCAGCAAGTCCTGCTATCCTAATCTCCTAAGTGTATCACATGGCCCATATTTTTCCCTTACTTCCAGTTATCCCAGTTCAAGACTCCATCGCCTCTTGCTTGACTCCTCAATCTCAACTAATTGTGATTAACTTTAGAGCTGGCCTGAACTGGCTACCATGGGATGTTTCTGATACAAAGAGAACTAATCTTCCATATCACGATTGTTTTTCCTTTGGACTCTTTCAAGCTTATATTCAACCAAGAAGAATTTACTGCAATCTAAAAAGTTAAAGTATGGTGTCACGAATCTTCTCAGTGTAGGACAGAGTTCAAGAATTCTCAAGAGAATGAAAATCTAGTGCCATGCTGGAGGAGGGTGCCTTGGCATCACCTGGGCAAGTCACACATGCTTTCAGGCCTCGCCAGTATTTTTGCTGTTATTTTCCGATCCATAGAACACTAGGAGGGAAGCTAGGCTTCTTAAGCTCATGAGAAGTTTACAGGAACCTAGTGAATTAATTAGAGTCTTGTGAAGTTCAGTCAATCACTGCCTGAAGCCCTGAAAGAGGAGGTACCAATTAATCTCAGGTTTCTGCTGCTCAAACAAAACAAAAGCTTCTAGGCTACTAGGTTACTAAACGAAGAATTTGGATCACAATTATAGCTACCCTTGGGAATAACAACTTTCAATTTAACCATATGAATTGGAACTTGGGGTCAAATAATAGCAATCTCTAGTATTTAACTTACTAATAATGATAGCTTATTCATTATCTACCCCGTGTTAGGAAATATACCAAGTATTTCATGTGCTTAGCAAATTTCAAAAGATCATTAACTACCAGCAGTAGTTAGAATAACTAATAGTGTATTGCTCACTTACTCCCACAATAATCCTACAGGGAATTATCCCATTTTATAGACTAGGAAACTGAGAGTAAAGCAGGTGAAGTAATTGGGTCAAATTTAATCTATTAGTAAATAGCAAAGTCAGAAAAATATCAGCTCTCTCAGATTCTCAGTGCCATGCATTATTGATTTACTGAGCACCTATTATGTGTCACACACTTAGAAAGTTATTTCTAACTTTCAAAAAAGTCCATGAAAGATAAGGATTCTTGACATTTTTAAAAAGAAGAAACAGCCTGTAAGATGTTGCACAACTGTAATTTAAACCCAGAGCTATCTGATTCCATAGTGTGTGTGTGTGTGTGTGTGTGAGAGAGAGAGAGACAGAGAGAGAGAGAGAGAGAGAGAGATTTGTTACCATTCTTCAGCTGGACTTTCAAAACAGAACTCCTGGAGATCATGTGTAACATTTACCCTAATCACACAGGGCTCAATAACGAAAGCCAGGACCCTGAGTCCCAAATGTGTCCAAGGTAAAATGCTGCTGATGGTTCCTGTTCTCCAGCGCATGTCCAAGACCTTCATGCTCACCTTCAAAGCTTCCTCCTCCTCCCACCTCCCTCCCCAGGGGAGCTGTGCTGGCAATGGGTGTGGAATGACTCACTGAGACACTGTAGAAATGAACAGATCTCTCCAAGGCTGTCAGCCAACCCAAGAAATTCCCTACAGACCTCCAACCCAACGGAACTCAGTTCACCTGTGTGAGGCTGACGGCAGGGAGTCAACAGTTGGGAGCCTCCAAGCTTTCACTTCAGTTAGTCCAAAGAATGTAAAGCAAATGCTTCCAGACCACTAGAGTTCAACACGCTGCCCACATCTTCCCATAGATAATCCACCTCCACTCCAACACTCCGCCTTTTGACGGACAGAAGAAATCACTGAAGTTCAGGGGAAGACTTTGGATGGGGTGGTTTGCTCTCCACTCCGTGTGGACTGATGCTGATAGCAGACAGCATTCTAAGCTCATTGTGCACAATAAGTCTTATTGTGCAGAACTCAGAAGGCTAGAATTAAGAATCACCCCTAGATCGGAGCAGAATGTGGTTTGTAGTAATTTTTTATAACCTGGATAAATACATGGAATTCCAGATATTTATTACCCATTATGTGAAGATATTTGCTCCTTTTTAGTATTGCTAATGTAGAAGTGCAGCACACAGACTCTGAAATCAGATGGACTTGAATTCAAATTCTGGCTTTACCATTTATTAGCTATGTAGATTCAGCTAGTTTTCTTTAAAGCATCTTGTCTCTTTTCTCTTACCTATAAAGTGGAACTAATATTAGTTCCTAGTTCATAGGATATTTTAAATTTTAAGCCAAATATAAAGCTTGTTAAATGTGGGGAACAATATCTGGTACATAATAAGCACTCAATAACTGTTATATAGTATCTTTATTGTCATCAAGTATTGGACACTAATCTCTCGGTTATAAGCAGGAGAAATCCAACTGAAACAGGCTGAGGAAAAAATAAAGATATAAAATAGAAATTGGAGACTCACATAACTTACATATTAGAGTCACACGGGGAAGACACAGCTGGACTCGGGAATTAAACCTAGAGATTAAGAGTCTGAGTATTTACTATCAGTTGGCCTGGAAAAATAACCTTCCTTCCCAATAGTGCAGGAAAATCCACAAGCATGTCACTTACCGGGTAAAGAATCTACTCCCACTCTCTAATTCCTATGGCACAGAATGGGGCAAATCCCATGGAATCCTGTATCTACGAGTATGGGAGAAATGAGTCCTCAGTGTAAAACTAAGCAGAATTAGCAGAGCAAGAAGGATCTGTGACCGGAAAAGACCAAGAAGAGCTCCAAGTCCCCGGGAGCTAAAACAGGCTCTTGTGTTTATCATGTCCACATCAGAAAAACACGAAGAGGACACGAACATCTCCTCCTTCAAAAAACCGTTCTCGGCCGACTGTGGTGGGCCGCTCCTGTTAGTATAGCGCTAAGAGAGGCTGAGGCAGGTGCATCACAAATTGGAGTCCAGCCTGAGGAATTTAGCAATTTAGCAAGACCTTGTCTCAAAATATAAAAATAAAATAAAAAAGGGCTGGGGGATATAGCTCAGTGCTAAGGCCCTAGATTCAATCCTCACACATGCGGGTGTGCGTACACACGCGCGCGCACACACACACACACACACACACACACACAAAGCTTTGTTAAAGCTTCTGAATTCACTTTTTCTTTTGGTACCAGGGATCAAACTCAGCACCTTTTGCTTGTGAGGCAGGCAGCACAAACACTGAGCTAAATCTCTGGCCCCAAATTCACTTTTAATACAGTGAGTCTAGACTATTCTAAATCTTTCCAAGATGGCTGCAGTATGGCTGGCCGAATGCAGAATAGCATCTCACCGTTCAGTTAAAATCACACCTGAATGTACGGAAGTCTAAAGAGACTGAGTCCCCTGTGGAAAGGAAGGTTACCCACCTGCATCTCTCTGTGCATTCTTTATTTCTCAACCCGGAGAAGCAGGTGTTACCATTTACATATGAGGAAACTGCAGCAAACTAAAGTCATGAAGGTATGCATGTGGTTCAGTTGTGATGCTCATCCAAGTTTGTCCAACTTCAAATGGTATTCTTTTCCCACAGTGAGCTCTCACATTCCTTGGGAAGAGCCATGAACTGTGTCCTCCCCTTTTTGCTACTTTTTCCATACTTGAAATGCTTTGTAAAGGAGGGAAAATGGCCCCGAGTGAATCCCCAACGTGGACAGTCTTTTGTGACGACACCTGGTCCAGGTGAAAAGCATTTGCACAGTAGCTGAGGCTCAGCCACTTCTGACAGCCGTCCTCTTCAAACAGGACTGTCTCGCTCCCCATCTCAACTCAGAGTGAGTCATTTCAGAACATCTGAGGGAAAATCCTTTCAGCTGTGTTGAGTCAAGAAATCAGAAGAAGCAGGCACTGACCACTCCTCAGAGCCTATGTGACATTTCTTATGCTCTCGTCATGGCAGAAATTTGAGCTCTCATGGCAGCTGGCGTCACATGGGCAGAGATTTTGCAAAAAGGACCTGTGTGTGTCTTGCTGCTGGAATTGTTTAGTAGTTGTCATTGAGGGTTTTATATACTTATTTTGTGTTTAGTTTACAAGCATTGGTAGTCTTGGGCCCTTCTTGAACTGATTAGCGGGTCTGGGATATTTCTGGAAAATCTTCCAGATTAGAGGGATTTGTAGTCTAGAGGTTGTCTGTCAGAAATGGCCATTTGTCTGAGACAAATAGTTTCCCTTAAATGTGGCTCAAATTATACCGTTACTCAAGAGGATTTTTACCACCTAATTTCTCATAGACATCTTCACTGGAGATGGAGGAAGATGGAAAGCTGAAGAACTGAGGGGTGTTCCAGGATGCGTCAGCCATGGGGATCACCCTTCCTTCCTTTACTGCCTTCTATCCTAGTGTCCTGGATGCACAGCTGTCCTCATACGATGCCAGACTCTGCAGGGAGGCAGGCACAGTGACCCTGCTGGCAGCCTGGGTTGCTTCTGTTTCATTATCTCTCCAGGGTGGAATTGATTGGACCCTGAAGAGTACATACACAGAAGCTGAGATTATCAATTTACTCTGAAAAATAGAACCACTTGAACTCTACTATATAATTAATTTACTTTCTCTGCGTTACTGTTTTTTTTTAACTGTGTTTGGCTCTTTACACACGTATTTCCTTCAAAATGTGGACAATGAGGCCAAAGATGCACACACAAACACACACACACACACACACACACACACCCCTATCAGGAAGCTAGGCAGCTACTAGCTCACTAGTCTACAAAGTGAGCTAGGAGGGCATATAAAAACCTTATCAGCCCACAGATTTTTCTCCCAAGCTTAAAACCAACATGAAAGGTAGAATAAATTAAAATTTCCATTCTTTCCTCTTCTTCAAGGAGCCCATGATGGACATAAGTTGACTTTTTAAAATGCAAGGTGCACAATGTATAGGACTGTGGATGCACCTGGTAGTTGCTTGATAAATAATTGTTAAATGAAAGAAAGAACAACTTAGACAACTGTGAAATTCCTTGGGATTTGGGAATTTCTTCTGAAATTGCTGCAGTGTGTAAGAAATGTTTAATATTTAATTTCTTGTTCCCTTATACACAGTCCTAAGACAAGGATTAGAGTCAAGTACCTAGGGAGGCAATGCCAGTAAAGGAGAAAGAAAATGAGTCACGGACAGGCAGAAAGCTAAGAGCCTGGGTCTCCCAGACAGGTCACCACTTCGGCACCTGGAGCATTGTGGGTGGGGCACTCACGCACCTGCTCCCAGCCTCCCTTCACTGATGGAGACTCCCTGCACATCCGGGCTGTCCTGCGTGCCAGCGCACAGCTGTGGCAAGAGCTGCCGGGACTCAAGGCAGGATACCATCTCACCTACCAGAATGGTGGATGGAGGCACACCTGCAGCTGTGCTGTCACAGGCAGCCTGGAAGACGGCCCCAGTGGTCCCCATGGCTGGAAGTTCACACTCATATGATCCTCTCTGTCTGAGAGTAGGCTGGACCCAGAGACTTGGTTCCAAGGAACAGTTTATGGCAGAATGATAGGATGTCATTTCCGAGATCTGGTTACAAAAAGGTTGTCTTGCTCACTTCTTAGGAAAAGCTAGCTGCCTCAAGGACCACGCGACATACCAACGGACCGATGCCCTCCAAGCAGCGGTCACAGGAACCGAAGCCTGCAAGCAAACCTTTGAGGGGCATGGGATTCGGACCCATCACCCCCCAGTTCAGTCTTGAGATGATAGCAGCCTGGGAGGACCTGAGCCTAAGGCAGCCAGGAAAGTTCATCCGGATTCCTGACTTACAGAGACTCTGAGACAATGAATCGTTTTGGTTTAAGCTGTTACGTTTGAGGGTGATGTTAAGCAGTGATATATTACAAGTATAGCTTCATTATAAAGACCAGAAGTTTCTGTCCTTTTCTGATGATGAAGGAAGAGCTTCAGAAGAGATATTAACTTGTCTGTACCATCAAGGGGCACCACCTGTATACTTCAAAGGTCTTTCAGAGAAGGGATTTAAGCAGGTCAATGCAGAAATGGCCCTGCTTTTTAGCACTTTTTAATTGAATTAATTGGGCCTAGTTTACCATCTAGAACAATGACTCACTTACTGAGCATAGTAGCCGAAGTTAAAATCTGAACAAATACATATGAACTAAAATGTGTCACAGCCAAATGAAAATCAATTAACTTTATACTTTATACCATTGATTCCTGACTCTCAGGTTTACTATGTGTTTGTCAAAGTTAGTGACTGAAATCCTGAGTCCTGCTACTTTTACTCTGGAAATAACTAAAGCTAGGAAAATAGTCAGTAAAAGAGACATGAAGTCTGCGTTTATACAGCGTTGAAATACAGTTTGAGAAGGCATAAATTCAAGACCAGAGATGTGCTTCTCTATCTGGGACATAGCTATCATACAACCCTCCAGCCTCATTTCAGACTTGAACATCCTTCCTTGTCCTAGAAGGGTGTAATTTGTAAGCCAAGCTATTTATTTTATTATGGAATGTGTCCATGTTGATGGATTTCATCACACACAGGGGGAGGGGTCCCATCTTGGGGTTCTGGGAGGGCCAAGCACTGAACACTTACAGGCAAGATTGACAGTGCTAATTAGCCACCTATACCGAGTCTGGGCACGAAGACAGCACAGTTCTGCACAAGGCCACTTGAAGGCTGCCCTCAGGACCAGAGTGAGAGTTGGAGACCTTGAGACACAGGCTTTGTGGTCTAGGAGGGTGGAGAGATTCTGGTTCCTGGGGGAAGATGCCCCCGGCTTGTCTGTATAACCCACAGCCTGCTGGGGAAGGAGATCCCTTCTGGGGGACGAGCAGGAACTACAGTGTGTTCACTGATGCGAGGCCTGCTGTGCAAAGTGGTGTCTGCGCACCAGGGAGGAGTGAGGAGGGTTCTGAGCTGAAGCCGGGGGCCTCTTGATCTTGCCAGGTGTCAAAGCAGCAGTCATGCCCACTTTAGGCCTCGCACTGCTTTACCCTTGGAAATTTCCATGCGAGGGCCCGGGAGGCTCTGCTCGCAGCTCTCTTGAGGCGTTCACTTGAGGAATAGACTGTATACGCTGCTATATTCAAGCAAGACATAATAACATCTCCATGCCCTTTGCTTGAAGGTAGGCTCAGGCCCTGCAAAAGGATCTACATGTTGCTTTTGCAAAGTCTCAGCTTTTTCAGATTTTTACCTGCTTGATTTTTATGAATCTTACAAAAGTTCAAAATCACAAGGTCATCCCTCAAGGTTATAAATGATATTGAAGACCACTGTTTGTTGGACCCTAGGCCCATAACTTCTGCCCTGATGGAAGCAGTGAGGGCTGGGAACCGCCCTCCGCCTCTGCCCGGCCTCCCTCACAATCACTGCCCTAGCTCCCCGGGAGCCCCTCTGTCGGCAGCCCCCAGCAGGGACTCAGCCCAGCCCATCTTGGTATCCAAGACCAACTGGGACAATGAAGGCTTCAGGAAGAGCAGCTCTGGGAAATGTCTGGATATTGCCGAGCACTGCATTTGGTGGGAAGTAAAGCTACATAATGAATTCCTTTTGGCAAGTCTCTCTTTTCTTAGTTGCTTTTCATTAAGATAGAAAGTTTCTTGTGGGATCTCTCCAAGAAAGGAGGCATCCTTCACAGGGTGAGACATACTTGATGACACAGCCAAGGGGACAGAAACTGGGGTGGGTGAAGCACGGCCAGAAGATCGTGCAGCCAGCTGGTGCTTTGCAAAGACACAGGCTCTGCAGGATGCTCAGCAGCATGCTCAGGGCCTGGTGGGGCCAGTGTTGGATTTCATCTGACTTTGCGTCTCAGTTCTCCCGTCCACAGAGCACCACAGTGACTTGAAGTCTCCGAGCCTCAGCTTCCTCTTCTGCATGGAAGGTTTGACTGAATCCATGGAATATTCCACACAAATGCCTTTATTTTTACTGTCATTGATGTAAAATTAGAAGCAGTAACACATCTGTGATTGATACAGTTGAACCAGAATTTGATGCCTGGTGAGCATGGCTCTATTTTCACCATGCACATAGTTTCTCATTTAGGAGCACCCCTGCCACCAATTAAACCTTTTATAATGTTTTAACATCCAGAAATTCACAGAGAAGGATGCATCACTAAAAAAACAGACTAACAATATATTAGGACCTAGAGATTAGCTCTTGTTTCACCGATAACACTGACAGTCTCTTCTCATCTCTTTAAGGAACACTTGCAATGTGATAAAATGAATACTTATTTGATTTGACTCTTTTGATTCTCAATATGTCTAGCACGAGGAAGCAAAGACAGATGGTATATTACTGGACAGACAGGCAGACTATAATAGATTTGGAATCATCAGAGTTCAGCTATCTTTCACATCTGTAGAGTGCTTCATAGTATGCAGCGCCTCTGCATGGAATGTTTAAAACTCTGTCAGTGAATAATTACTGTATGTCTACTGTGCTTGCTGTGTGGCAGGCGCTGTTCCAGATACTGAGAAGATGTCACGAATAAAAAAGACATTCAGCTGCCCTCATTCAGCTTAAACCATAGTGGGTAAGTGGAGAGGCTATAAAAAATGAGGAAATGAATTCTGTTATACAACAGAAAGTAGAGAAAGAGGGCAGTGGTCTGGGAAGGCTGCTTGGAGGAGGTCACACTATGCACAGACTTTAAAGAGTGACGATGTCAGGGGTTTTCCTGGCATAGGCAACAGTAAGTGCAAAGGCCCTGGGGCAGAAGGAAAGCTGTGATGTTATGTTCCAGGAAGAATATGTGGTTGAGGGAAGGGAGGGGAGGAGAATAACAGGAGAGGCAGACTGTAGGGGGCTGGTGGGCCATGTTGAGGCCTTGGCTTCTACACCAAGTGAAAAAGGAAGAAAGATCAGGATGGAGAAAGGGCATGGCGTGATGGGCATTTTAAATGTTTATGCTGGTCTGCGGGTTGAGAATAGACTGGGAGAGAGACCTGGGCTGGAAGGAGAGTCAAGGAGCTACTGCAGAATTCAGCAGTGAGGCAGTGTTGGCTTGACCAGTGGTGGCAATAGTGGAACTAAGGAGAAGTTTCGCTGTTCTGGAAATATCCGAGGTACCAGCAACAGGACGGCCTGGGAAGAGAGGAGCAAGGAGGAGCTGAGGTGACTTCGGACAGAGCAGAGTGGCGCCTCTTCAGCAGTGGGAGGAGCAGGTCTGTAGGATGAGGAATTAGGAGTTAGGGGGCTGCTGTGTCTGAAGAGCCTGGCACACCCAAATGGAGATTTCCAAGACAGCCTATAGGAGTCTGGACTTCAGGCACACAGCCAGGTGAGAGGTTTAAATTGGAGGACCAACGCCTGAGCTCTGAGGCTTCCAATCCTAATGGAGAAATGAGGAGGAGCTAGCCGAACACTCTCCCCGGGTCTTTATGATCCACGAGACCTTAGAGTTTATCTTGTCCTCAGGATGTGTTCTATTCTGAGCTGCACTTCTCTGCAGGGCCAAGAAAGTCCCAGATGGGAAGCCAGGCAGTTGAAGAACCGTTCTTACATAAACCAGAGGCAAATTAGCAGGCACCTCTGTTAATTTTCTGCCGCCTGTGTCCAAGTTATCCCTGACTTAGGCCGCCCTCCCCTCAGGCCTAGCAGAGAGAGGGCACTTGTTTATTTGGGGTTTGGAACCAGTCACTCCAGCCCCCTTGGTCCCGCCCCTGCACTCAGGGCCAGTGCCCGGAGCTCCAGTAATTTTCCACTAGAGAATGGCTTGTAGAGGCTGCTGTGCTAAAAGCTCCTCCTTCAGGATGACTCAGCTGCTCTGGTCTCCAGCCAAACTCCTGCTCAAGAGGCAGTTGAAGGAGGCTCCATACCGGAGGGTGGGCACCTGCAGCAGGAAGGCCCTTGTTCTGGATGTCTAGATGTCCACCTCCTTCTCCACTCCCGCCCTGGAATAATGGCCCGTTTCTCTAGCACACCTTCTGCACCAGATACACAAAATGCTGTCTCCTAGATGAGAAGACAGAAAAGCTGAGCACCTCACCCAAGGGTGTTGTGAGCCTTTACTAACTGCTAGCCCTATGGCCTTTCTGAGCAGTGCCTCCAGGAAGGGGGTCTTTGCATCAAGAATTCAGAGCACTCTCACCCTGCCTTGCTTCCTCCTTGGACCCCGCCAGAGAAAAAGAGAAGCCGACAGTAATAGCTATACATCATGCTTATATAAGGATTCAAGCTCCCAGGGGAAGAAAGGGCAAAGCACAGTTCTAGATAAGTCATTTGCCCTTTATAATGTACCTTTTCATGCATAATGCAGAGTTGGACCCACAAAGTAGCTTGTATTTAGAACTCAAAAGACAGTTAACATGCCTGTACCTCTTCTCCTAGGAAAAAAAGACTGGTGTACCACCTGGATAAGAAGATCCCTATACTTCACTCGATATCATTTTGCCATTGCTGTGGGAAACTCAGAGGTCCTCTCAGGGAGACCATCTGGCATTCAAGCCGAAGGGAATGCAGAGGCCTCCTGGCCATGACTCCCACTTTTGCTGTCACCTCCAGGGCTCCGAGCCATATGCTTCCCACGCCCACAGTGAGGAACGATTTTCACCCTAAATAGGAACATTGTTTCTGTATTTATAAATCTGAAAGATTCAGGCGCATCTGCTCATATTTACATCAATTCTGTTGCGGCTGTAAAATTGCATATGCTATTTTGATGAAACTTTATCTTAATTTCATTACCAGCCTGAGTAATCATGTGATAATTGCCTGATTTCCAAGTAACTAGGCAAAAGTAATATTTAGCTTTTTTTTGTTGTTTCTTTTTTTAGACTCGTGACTCCAATAAAATATTATGTATTTACCTTCCTAAATAGAAGTAGAAGTATATATTTTCAAGCTACTCTAATGTCTATGGCAAAAGGGAAAATGGTTGGCTTGACCTTGAAGAACAGGTCATTGGGCAACGTTCCAGTCCAGGCCCAGAGCCCTGTGAAAGTGCATTTGAAGTGAGGCAGCATGCCACAGAAGAGAGAGCTCAGGGTGTGACATCAGACAGACTGGACTTAACCTCCTCTAACTAGTCAGTTGTATTACTTTATCAGGCAGTTAAGCCCCTGACTCTTCTGAGCCTCAACCCTGACCATTCACTGCAGCCACCCCGGAAGAGGGGGAGAGCCTGCTCCTGCTTTGCTGGAAATCACACTTGGTAGGTCTGGGATGGCCTGGGAATCTACATTACCTGAGAGTTTTACAGGTGACTCTAATGTGAGATAGGTTTGGAAATGATAGATTGAATAATTTTAAAGGTGGTTTCCAACCCTGTCCCTTGATTGTTTTGGATGTTGTCTTTAGTCTTACATAATGGCATCGCCCTCGACCACTGAGCAATCCCTTGCAAGCAGACATATGAATCTTCAGGTGAACTGCCCACACCCTCTGAGTCACCAGGGTCCCCCTCGAATGTACCTGTTCAGTATGCGACAGGACAGAAGACCCTCAGAGGCATTCAGAGGAAGTAAAGAGGAGAGGGAAGGTGATGTAACTGCTTTATGGTCTTGAGTCATAAACCATAGATACCTCTCGGAAAGGCTTCACGTACTGTTAAGAAAATAAATCTTCCCTTAGGCTTCCTAACAGTGAACTAGCATGTGAAATAGACATATTTATTTGTGAACAAAGGCTTCCAGATTAGAACATTGAAAGGCTATCATGAACTACCAATAATCATAATGACATCAAATGCCTACTGTGTGCCAAGACTTTCCTACATTATCTCACTGACACTTTGCAATAGCCTGATGAGATGAGTACTTTCACTATCTGCACGTAATAAAAAAGTAAGTTCCAGGGGCATAAGTACTGTAAGTTGTCTGGGTTCATGGACCTCGGAAGTGGCAGATCAGACTCCAGGTCCCGTACTTCCACTAGTGCCCTAGGACCTCTTGACAGTGCTATGATCAGCGCAAAAGAAACATAAGTTCCAGAAAGACATTTTCCTAAGGTACCACAACTGTAGTAAAACATTAAAGCAAATTCAAAACCCAGCAAAGAGAATGAAGCATTGGCTCTTTCCCTTTACATTTTCTCATCACAGCTCACAGTCCTGTTACATTTATTGTTCCCTTTGTTTCAATTCCTTCTTAAAAAGAAGTTTGGATTGACAGATTCTTAGAAATCACCACAATTTAATTGTGATACTTAACTTCTCTTGAATCATCTTACTTTGTTTCTTCTCCTGACTGTTTCTATACCAAGGAATAAAAACAACAGTTTTCTTTTGCTTTTTTGTATATTTCTGTTTGGGAGACCTTGGAAAGCTTTGTACATTTGTCTTGTTTTCCCCACATTTTACCATTTCCAGGAAGAAATGTAGGCATTCAAAGGGGAGAGAAGCATAAGCACATGGCTTCAATTATGTGTTTTCAAAATGAGAAGTGGGTGTCACTGAACACAGCAGGCTGTCCAACCCATCCATTCACTTGACACATATTGACTGACTACAGAGGACTTGACCCTTTAAGACATTCAGCTTAGTAGGGGAGAAAAACATCCATCAGCTAGGCACACTGAAGAATGTGCAGCTACACTGAGGGCTATGGAAAGATTTACCAGACCCAACAAAAACTCATAAACAGGGGAGGTGATCCTGTCAGAGAGGTCAGGGAAGCTTCTTTGAGGAAGGGACAGGTGAGCTAAATTAACTAGAAGAAAGGGGAAAGAATAGGGTCAAGAATGTGCAGAGTAGTGAGATTCGCATGGGCACGGATCCTACAGGGAAAAGACCAGAAGACCAATGGCTAGAGCAGAAAGTGAGAACAAATCTGCTATGACTAAAGGAGGAGACAAGCAACATCCCACGCTGAACCATGAAGACCAAGGTGTGGACTTTGTATTTTACCTTCAGAACAATGAGTGCATTGAAGTATATTAATCCACAGAATGGTTCATACAGATTAATCATGGGAGGATAAGCCTAGCTATTGTGACTTATAAAACACTTTTCCATAGAAAGATCAAGCCATTATCCTGACTTTTGCCAAAACTAAACAAGTCTCAAACAAATTATTTTCCAGCAGGCAGATGAGAGTAAGGTCTATGTGGAGTGATCTCAGGAACTTTAGCCCACAAAGTCCTCGCCATTGAATGAGCAATAAAGGAATCTCCCCCAGAGACCACATCATTAACACAGAAGACATAACATCTTAAGTTCCCGAGAGCTAAGGATACCTTAGCATGGATTTGTTTCTCAATTTCTTGCACTGATTAGGATTCTTTAGGAAGCATCATACTCAACATCTCAGCATTTAAATAGCTCTTCTAAAGTGCATTAAACACTGTCATTAACATTATTTGAAGTTAGTAAGTTCACAAAACTCCTAAGTTAATCCTTACCTTATCTCATAGGTAGGTGAGGGGAAATTGTGCTGGTTTTAGAGATGAGAAATTCAGATATTCAGGAATCATTGAAGTTAATTCAACTTGCCAGACCAAAACAGACCTGGAACCCAAAGTGGCTGACATCTAGTCTGGGATCCAAAGTTGTTTATTTTAGCAACTTAGGCTGCTTTAACTTAATTCTTGGTTTTTCCACTTACTATGTTTACTTGGACTAGTTTTTAACTTTTCTGGGGCTGAATAATGAGAATAGTCATAGAATTTAATGAGTTATAAAAATAAAGCAAATATACATAATACACTTAGGAAGCCTAATGCATTATAGTCTCAGTAAAAGGTATATTACTACCATTGTTATTACAAATTAAGAATCCCTAATTCAAAAGTCCAAAATCTAAAATGCTCCAAAATCTAAAACATTTTTAATGTCATTCTAACACCACAAGGACAAAATTTCACAACCAAACTCATGTGATGGGTTATAGTTATAACACAGGCACACTGAAAATACTTCTAAAATCACCTTTGGACTGTGTGTATAATATGTATATGAAACATAAATGAATTTCATGCTTACACAGGGGGAGCCAACCCCATGATATCTCATTATGTACACACAAATATTCCAAAAGTTAAAAACACACACACGTACAGTATGAAAGGCTTCTGGCCCCTAGCATTTCAGGCATGGAACACTGAACGTGTGTTGTATATTCCACTGTACTGTGCATGTGATTTGATCTAGCAGCTCTGCAGTGGCCCATCCCAGTTTCACCTAAAGTATGTGGTTCTTCCTCCATAACGGCAAACTACAGACTCCTTAGTGTAACCAAGACATGGGCACTGAATTTTCTCCCTCTAATAATTATAGGTTATACAAGTATTTTAAAATAGATATCAAAGAAGTTTAATCATTCTAAAGAGGATTTTAAGTGCCATGCAAAGTTGCTGAGCGGCCATGAAGGATTACTTCCTTTCCTGTGCTAATCTCAACAATTCAAAGCATCAAGGTCAGTGGCTCCATTGCCGTAAGTGTGTATTTTGTGTCCATTCTTCTATTATACAAAAAAGAAGAAATATTGCAGTGAAAGAAGATTCCTCTGCATTTTAGCACTGCTTTTTCTACTGTAGTTGGCTTTTGAATGAGGATGACAATGGAAGAGATGAAGAATGAAGCTGAGACCACTTCCATGGTTTCTGTGCCTCTCTATGCAGTCATGTATCCTGTGTTTAATGAGTTAGCACGAGTAAATCTGTCTGCAGCTTAGACACCGAGAGCCGCTTTCATTAGGTTACCTTTGTCTCCCTTTGAACTGTCTGATGCGCTGCCTGGTCTGCCAGATTGAGAGCCACTGATCCACCAGAGTGCTGAAAAAGAAAATCCAGGTCTCACACAAGACATCATTATGAAAATTTTAGAGAAAAAAATTGTAGAAGTTAACTTCACAGAGTCTCTTCTTTGTATGGCAGCTGATAATGTAGAAGAGTATATGACTGAATGACCAGAGCCAGAATTCCAGGACTGAAATGAAAAGGCAAGAGCACTTAAACAAATTTTCAGTAAGATCTCAGATGAGATCAATGACAGAGTGAGGTTTCTGCAGACAATCAAGGATACAGCTAGTGCAATAAAAGAACTTCTTGATACAGTGCATAATGTCTTCAAGAAATACCAATACCAGAACCGCAGGGCACTTGAACACCAAAAGAAAGAATTTGTAAAGTACTCCAAAAGTTTCAGTGATACTCTGAAAACATATATTAAAGATGGCAAGGCAATAAATGTATTCATAAGTGCCAACTGACTAATTCATCAAACCAACTTGATACTTCAGACCTTTAAAACTGTGGCCTGAATGTTGTAAATGTGAAGAGATGTACTTCTCAGTAGCAGTATCAAACTGCCTTTATTTGTAAATTTTAAAGTTTGACTGCTTAAATTATCAGTCCCTCCTGAAGGGTTCTAATCCAGGATGTTGAATGGGATTATTGCCATCTTACACCATATTTTTGTAAAATGTAGTTTAATCATTATCTCACACTGAAGAGTTTGCATCACTTTTGCTATTATCATTCTTTTAAGAATTATAAGCCAAAAGAATTTATGCCTTAATGTGTCATTATATAACATTCCTTAAAAGAATTATAAATATTGGTGTTTGTATCTGACATTTTAACTTGAGAGTGATATGCTGCAAGATAATGTATTTAACAATATTTGGTGGCAAATGTTCAATAAATAGTTTACATCTGCTAAACATTTCTTTACTTGAAAAAAGATACGTATGTGTGTGTGTGTGTGTGTGTGTGTGTATATATATATATATAAATATATATATATGATCAGAAGACCAAGACAACTTGGTATAATGTCTAAAGAACTTCTAATGGGAGCTTATTAGTGATTTATCAAATAATAAAACAACAAGAATTTCTATTTTTTGTCCTTAATCACTTTGGAGAAAAAGTAGACAACGAAAATATTTTTGTTAGTTATTACATATAAGGTACTGAATATTTTTCCATTACTTCTAGTCTATTTTAATAGACTTCTGAGAAAGAGATGGCAATTCATAGTATCTTCCCACTATAATGTCACTTTTCGAACTATGTGACATTATAGATTTTACTCTTAAGAAATTATTCTGGTATACTGAGCACTAATATGCTTTGCAAATTTTCCCCCCAAATAGCCACAATTAATAGTAATTTAAAGCTATACCAATAGTTGGTTTGAAATTGTCATGACTGTTAATATTATATACACTCTTTCAATATGTATAATTTTGTTTCATGATAGAGAAGTTTTAGGAAATTATGCATCAAGTATTCATGTGAAGTGGTTTCATTTTTCAATTATTAAATAAAGGAAAAAATCAGAATTTGTTATCTTTTATAAAGATTTTAAATATTAAACTAAATTTCTCTTGACAGTGTAATTTACTATAATGAAATTTAGTTATTTTTTTCTCCATTTTTCATAATGAACTTTTAAAGAATTATTATAAAAGTTAAACGATCTTGGGCCGGGGATTTAGCTCAGTGGTTTCGCCGCCTACTACACAAGCGCGAGGACCCAAGTTCAATCCCCGGTACCAAAAAAAAGTTAAATGATCTGGTTGAATGTAGATAAGAAATATGCGGAAAGAAACAACAGTTCAAGAGATAATGGGTTTGTAGTTGATGAACATTTTACTTTTTTTTCTTCAAGGATATACAGGCAGTAAAATATAAAATTGGTCATCTTTACCATTATTTTTTGTATAAACTGTCATTCACTCTTGGACAGGAATGCGTGATAATTTGCAGAATAGGTGTGAGTATATGAAGAAAGTGTTTTATTTGGAGCAGGCTTTTCTAACATAAACCTAATCCACCCTCTTCTTTCCTTTATTTTTACTCTCCTCAGCAGAACTTGCCCATTACCAGGCAGCCTGAACTCACTTATTTTGTAAGCCTGCTCGCTCTTTTCATTCTATTTATTATCACTCATTTCTGTTTTCATGAAATAGCCCTCCAGAAAAGAAATATGTTCTCAGAGTCTTTCATTTACTTTCATAATTCTAGCAAGGCTGAGTTTGTTCAGTAAGGAAGGAACCAGTGTGACTCTAGTCATATCTCAAGAGAACACAAGGTTGACTTCAGAAGAATGGGAGACAAGGAGACACATTTGTTGATTACCCTTTCTGTGTCACACACTCTTCTAGATACATTTATTTAATTGATTTTCTTAAAATTCTGTGAGAATTATTTACACAGCTGGTAACTGCTGGGGTTAGCTTGAATTCATTTGTCTCCATCCTCTCCACTGTACCCTCTCCATTGCCAAAAATACACTATTTAGAATTCTATTTCCTGATTACCAAACTCCTTTATAGTTCACCAGAAAGTGAGAAAAATTAAGATGAATATGATTTTTTCATAAATCTAAATTTATTTCTTTTAATATTATTACTGTTTTCAATGTTTAAAATGCCTCCTCCCCATCCTTTAAAAGAAAACAATACATAAAAAAAAGCATCAGATTCAAAGTTTGACCATATTAAAATTCATTAGCAGAGAATATAGTTCTATAGACAAGGCCTTTCTTGCAATCTAGGAAAAACCCTGGATGTCTCTTATCATACCCAGTAATTACCAGTTGCTAAGTTGGGTTATATGCATGTAGAAACAAAAAAGAATGAGTTTGAGTGGGGCTAAATATAGAAGCCAAGATTCAGATTCTATTATATTAGAATCTCACATGACTCAACCAATTCCCATACATTAACAAGTAGTCTAATTTTAAATCTAGAGTCTTTATAGCAATAAAAAGAATTTCCTAATTAGGTAAGGCACTTGCTTGTCATTCTACACTCATGCTAGTTATCATAAGAAAGTCATTTACATTTTGAACTCAACATTTTCAGACTTTCCACTTTTATTCCAAGCCCCACCTGACTTCCAAGAAATAGTGTAATTGTCTTAGATGTGGAACAATCACTAAACCAGTGTGAGAATGGAGCTGGAATTCCAGTAAGAAGAGATTTATCTACAATGATGATGCTTAACTGTCTCTCATGCTGTTGCATGCTAATGCTTGGAAACTAAACAATACACTCTTAAGTAAACAATGGATTGCAGAAGAAATCAAGGAAGAAATAAGACAGTTTCTAGAACTAACCGATAATGCCAATAAATCCAGAACTTACGGGAAAGTTATAATGAAACCTATCTGACAAGGGAAGTTTATAGCTCTGTGAATGCTCACATCACAAAAACAGAGTAAGCCCAAATAAATAGCTTAACAACGTAGCTCAAGGTCCTAGAAGAACAAGAACAATCCAAAACCAAAGGTAATACAAAGAAGGGAATCATAAAGATCAGAGCAGAGCACAGTGAAATTGAAACCAAAAATAATGTAACATATGTATTGAAGAGCTGGCTCTTTTAAAGAATAAACAAATCCTTAGCCAATCTAACCCCCAAAAGGAGAGAAAAGACCCAAATCAGTACAATTAGAAGTGAAATCACAATGAGCACTCCTAAAATTAAAAAAAAAAAATTAAGAACTAGTTCACAAATCTGTACACCAATAAAGTGGGGAATTCAGAAGAAATGGATAGATTCCTAGATACATTTGAACTACCAAAACTGAATCAAGAAGATTGTAAAATCCTGTTATGGCTTGTATCTAGATGTCTCCCAAAAGCCTCATGCACTCATAGGTGGGGCTTTTTGGAGGTGGCTGGATCTAGGTTATAATAATAGCAGATACTGGGATTGAGGGTGTGTGATTACTAAATTGGTTTGGCATAGTTCTGGGTATGGATGATGGATGGTCTACCCCTGGTGTGAGTGGCTCAAATCAATAGGCTTATAGCCTGGATGGAATATAAAGGAAGGCTTGCTGTTGCCACTACCTCCTGTCTGCCCTGCCATGGACTGTTTCTCCTCTGTGATGCCCCTCTGCCATGCCACCCTCCCTTGGAGCCAGCCAACTATGGACTGAAACCTCTGCACACTGTGAGCCAAAATAAACCTTTCCTCCTTTAACATTGGGTGTTGAGTATTTTGTCTCAGCAATGAGAGAAGTAACTATGACAAACACTGCTTAATCTAATAACAGGCAGTAGAATGAAAGCAGTAATTTTTTAAAACTTTAAAAACTACAGCCCAGGAGCACATGGATTTACTACTGAATTATATAAAAACTTCACAGAAGATCTAACACAGAAAATCCTTAAGCTCTTTAGTGAAATTGAAAGGAAAAAAGTACTCCCAAAATCATTCCTGGAAGCTACCCTGATTCCAAAACCAGACATGGATCCAACCAAAAGATAAAACTATAGGCCAGTCTCTTTAATGAACATGCATGTAAAGATCCTCAACAAAATACTGGCAAACAGAAATCAACAAGTCATCAATAAGATCATGCATCACAACCAAATAGGCTTTGTCTCAGAGATGCAAGGATGGTTTAACAAATGCAAACCAATAAATATACCATATAACATAAACAGAAGGAAGAACAAAATCACACAATCATCTCAAGTGACACAAAGAAAAACCTTTGACAAAATCCAACACATTCATTATAAAAACCCTGAAGAAAATTGGTATAGAAGGACATTATCTCAATCTGATAAAACCATCTATGACAAACTCCTGCCAACATTATATTAAATGGGGAAAAACAGAATGCTTTCCCATTAAAGTCAGGAACAAGACAAGGATGCCCTCTATTACTTCCTGTTCAACATAGTATTCAAAACATTAGCAAGAGCAGTTAGGTAAGAAAAAGAAATAAAAGAAATGTGTAGAGGAAAGAAAGAAGTCAAATTTTCATTATTTGCAGATGACATGATCCCTCTACATAGAAGACTCAAAAAAATCCACCAAAAGACTCCTAGAATTAATAACCAAATTCAGCAATACAGAAGGATAAAAAAAATCACACAAAAATCAACAGTGTTCCTGTACACCAATAATGAACTCACTGAGAAATAAATTAGGAAAAAAAATATCATTTATAATACCACCAAGAAAAATTACATACTTAAGAATTAACCTAAGGAAATGAAAGATGCCTACAACAAAAACTACAGTACTCTGAAAAAGGAGATCCAAGAGGACAACAGAAAATGGAAAGACATCCCATGTTCCTGGATAGGCACAACTAATAAAGTCAAAATAGCCATACTTCCAAAATTGACATACAGATACAATGCAATCCCAATCAAAATACCAATAGCGGGTGCCGAATCACCCCGATGCAGACAAGCAGGTCTGCCCACGCCCTACCGAGGTCCTGAATAACATGGAACACGCCGAATCAGCCCACTGCAGACAGGCAGGAAATTATGTGAGACTTAGTCCTTGCTTATGTGCTAGCATATGGACCAGTAAGTGAGGATTCAGGAGGTGTAGAGATCTCCAAATGGTAGGGAATACAGATGAGTAGAAAAGTTGTATTTGAGCTAAGCCTTATAAAGTGTGGGATTTTGACATGCAGACAGGGAGGCTGGGTCAATCAAAGAGGAGGTACAGCGTGGGCAAAAGCAGAGAGGTAGAGAAGTTCAGAGTAGGCATGTTCCCCTAAAAGAACAAAACATCCAACTGGCAGAGATAACCAAAAAAGAGACGAAGGTTGACACATAGGCCTCCCACTCCACAGCCTCCAAGCTTGTGGGAGAGTTTGCACAACTGACACTGGAGTCGAGAGATTCCTAATTGTACCTTTTAATTTTTTAGCTCAACTGCTGCAATGCCTACTTCCACTCTACCTCCATTAAGAAGCTCTCAGAGTTCAAATTTGATCACCACGAGGTTGCCTTAGATTCTTTTTTTTTAATCTTGAATTTGACTTTTATTTTAAAATACATTTAGCATAGAACTATCATAGGACAGGAAGTAACAAAACACCAAGAAATAGTATTTTCAAGTACTTTTTAAGCTAGACAAAAATCAATAGGCTAGCACAGACCCAGATTTGGGGAAACAATTCTTAAAATTCAATTCATTAACTACACATTTTGAACAAAAAATTGTCACATTTTCCAATGTACCGACAAGTTTCTAGGTGCCCTGGTTTCTTTTCAACTAATAAGTAAACAACCCAAATTCAGTTGCTTTACTTAAAATTATCAGATTCAGTTTTGGTAAAAATTACCATGCCCTTAAATTCTCGATGAGGATTATAAAAATATGAGCTCCAATGATTATGTTGTCCAAAATAGAAACATCTTAATTGCTACTTCTGGATAACCATATAGATATTGCACTAAAATCAGTAATCTCATACTTGATATTCATTTGTATGGAAAGTTAATTTTCTTTTCTTGAGACAAAGTCTCACTATTTAATTCAGGACTTCAGGCTGACCTTGAACTTACTACGCAGATGAGGCTGGCCTCAAACCCACCACCATCTTCCAGTCTCAGCCTCCTGAATGCTGGGATTACAGGCATGCACCACCACACCTGGCAATTTTCTTCTTTATGAAAATTTTACTACAAATAAACTTAACCGTTAAACTAATTACAATCACACTTCGAAATATAAAGGGACACAAAGATTAAGGATTATTTTATAATGTTCACCCAAAAAGTCAAATGCAGAGGAGTGCAAGAGATCTGTTCACACACTAGAGACTTGAAGGATCCACCCGAGGGCCTGGATCCCACAGCAATGTCCCACACAAGTCCAGTTAAGGGTCTAGAGCCCAAGGCAATGTCTCATGCAAGTCTGTATTGAGGATCTGCGCCAGGAAGGCCCAAAGGCCAGTGGTGGAAGATAGAAAGCCTGCACAGACAGGGTGAAGGATTTGTGCCACCAGGCTGAGGGACCTGCACTGAACCCAGGAAGTGACACTCAAGGTGAAGATCAGAGCTCCCCTGATGAGAACAGCAGCCATTCCCAATGACAGCGAGGACCTGAGCTCCCAACTGCAGCAAGCTTCTCCTAGAAAATCAACAACCAATAATCTTCCCCTCTAGTTCTCTTTTTATGCCGTTGGCAACAATCCTCAGGTGGATCTTCCATGCCCAGACCACAATGACTCAGTTCAGCTGAGCATTACAAGTTGACCATTAGTTCACCACATAGGGGTACTAGAGGAAACACCATGAACATATCTTCTGGAAGGACACAGTTCAACTCACTGCAGGGAGCTAGAGGGGGGAAAGAGCTCAGCCCCTAAGTCAAAACCTTGCTGCAAAAGCTCAAAGCCCACTTCCACTACTTCTTGGATGCATGACCTTGAACAACGTATGTGTGAATGTTCCGTATGTGCGAAACAATGCGATTTGAAACAAAAGTGTTCAGCAGAATTTTGCTTCTGTTTGCAAACTCCACATTGGGTGACAGACACGACCATGGCCATCTTCCTCATACAAACACAAATGCAGCCATCTTCCACCCAAATCGTAAAACAAATTAAGTTTGTAAAGTGAGGTACCACTGTACCGGACATAATCATCTAGGATTGGTCCAGAGGATTAAATTACACACACACAAACACACACACACACACACACACACACACACAGGCATGTAACTGGCACATACCTGGTATCCAATAAATGCCATATTCATTACAGTTGTTGTTCTTTTTAGCAAAGTACTTTCACTGATGGTGCTCTCTGTCCGATCAGAAAACAAAGAAGGTGTATTCATATCAAAGGTAGTTGGCTGGAAGACTGAAACTCCCAAAACAACCAAACATAAAAAACTGAGGTTCTCAGATGGACTGTCTGCACTGATTGCATTATCGAGGTAAGCATTCACTGGCCAACTTGATGATATCCAAATATACAACCTTCTGTAATGGGCAATTTCAGGTTTACCTAGCACTCTTGGAAAGGTGGGTTTCTTGGTGTAAGAAACTAATTATGCTTAAATACTCACTTTTACTCTTGAAATCTTGAAAATAAGAGCAAGAATGCAACTTGTAGAGATTTTTGCCATTGAGTTTCCATACCTTGCATGCTTGAAGAATCCAGAGCCCTCTCGCAGGGTTTTGAGGCAGGCTCTCTCCTCGCTGTTGAGACCACTTTGGTCTCCTGAGATGCACAGCAGCCCGGTCTCTTTGTGCTTCTCCAGCTCCTTATTCATCCATTCATTCAGTGAGTCTTTTAGAGAGACTGGATGATTGAGCACACACACTTTTTAGATGCTAAGTGCACTTCCAGTCACTCATTAGATTTATCAAATGTAAATTTTTCTAGGATTTTTGAGTCCTGGTACACAAGGAGCCTGACCATGCCCTCTTGTGCATGTCAAAGAAGATCTTATGACCTCACAGGACACAGGGGACATGCACTAGCCATGTCCTATCTCAGCTGAAAATTACATATTTCCAATATTGCACTGAGAGAGGGTGGGAAGGTAGAATGTGGGTGCAAGGGAGCCATCAGCTGGGGCTTCTCAGGGCTGCTCCCTGATGTTCAGGTCTGGCTAGTTTGACTGCTCAGGCTGTGTACCCTCACATCCTGCCACTGGAGAACAGCTCTTCATTTTTGGTCCCCATAACCCTGGGGACCAAAGTTAGAGCAAGGCCCTGCACTGTTCCACCACCTTCATTTGACATACCTCCAACATGATGTGCACAGCTATGTTTTATCTATGCCTGTCACTTGAGATACAGTACATAGCCAATATATATTTGTGAGGAGAAGAAGAAGAAGGGAATAAAGGAAGAGAAGAAGTAAGAAACAGGGGAGGGAAGGAGGACAGGATCATAAGATAGCAAATACTTCTGAATGAGCTACATGTTTTCTTCAACTGGCCCGTCCATCCTAATGCCCTGCCCTATTGGTATTGTCTTTATCTTACAGCTCATAGTATTTCTGGCTTTAGACCACTTCCTCCCACCTCTAGCTTACCATGGTCTAGCCCTATTAGGGCTTCTCCATTAGACCTTTCAGCCAGACCCTTCCTTACTAATTGCCTTCTCTGTACATCTCTCAGTCCAAACTCCCAGGAGATAGAGAATCATGTTGGCCAATTTCCTCTTTTCTATATTTTAATCCCGTTGTATCAGAGGTCATTAATGGCTTGGCTAACTTTATATCAGAGGCTCACCTTTATGTCAGCTGTGTTTAGATTTATTGGGAGCGGGATATTTACTTTGTAAACATTTTCCTTTCAAAATGAGCTCATCCAGTGGCCTGCCTTTTTATTAGCAGCAACACCTCAGTACCATAGCAGCCAATATATTTTTACAAGACACATATCTGGGACCAGAATCATCTTATTAGGATGACAGTGAAGCCCATAAAACACATCATCTGTAGAGCTTCTTGGCACATGCCAAGACAGCTGTCACAGAGGGAATCCCCTCCTCCTCATCCACTCTCCAACCTGCATCATCTCCACATAAGTAAATTATTTTTACACAATAAAGCACCCATACAGAAAACATTTTCAGGTGTAAATAGGCCGGCTTTCATTTGAACAAAACTCTATTTGCTTTATTATTTCACAGGGCACAATTTACACTGTACTGGGCATTGGCATCAGCAGAGGGGAGTGGGCATGAACTGTCAATTTCCAAATTAAGGCACCAGAAAGACCTGGTATATTAGGCCAAAACTGGTGGGAAGGGGGAAATGAGTTCTTCCTCATCTCCCCGTGCTGGAATATGTTTAAGTGGAGAATTTTGATGAGGGATCCACAAAGCTGAGCTGATGGAATTACTGTGTTTTTGTGATTATTCCAGTCAGTGCTCAGTGACCCACTACACCCAACCCTCCCAGCCTCCCCTAAGTTTACAAAATAATATTTATTTTAAATCAATCAAATTTCCCTAGAGGTTTTCACCAGAAACCCAAATATAATTATAAAATCACACCATCTTCCTAACTATGCATGTATTATTCTAACAGAAAAATATATCTTCAATACAATGCAGAAAGAGCGAACATTTATAAAATGCACTTTAATGGCTTCCAAATAACAATATTAAACTTAGAGTTGAGCACATATACCACAATGAGAAGAAAAAGAAGAAGTACGTACGAGACGTGATTAGACTCTTACTATGGTTGGAATTAAGTAGCCTTTCCTTGTTTAAGTGAAGTTGATTCAGCTTCCATCTTCATTTCAGCAGCCTACTTATTCAAATCCTAGAAAATTGCTAACTTCATCCACACTAGGCAGCACAAGGGCCTGAGGGGATGAGCTTGTCTTTTATTTATTCACTAGGGTTCTATAGCATTGCTGTCTCCAAAGAGCTCCAGCCACTGCAGAGCATGTTCAGCTGATGTTAGACCAAGCTTTCATGGAAATAAGGAGTGGATCTATGTCTGAGGAGAAGTTACAGAAGAAGAGAGAAAACACAGGATGAGAGCAAGAGAAAATGGAAACGTTTTTAAAGGGGTGGGAGAGACATGAGCAGCCTAAAATGCCCAAATAAAGAAGTGAAGTCCCAGAGTCAGTTCTGTCCTTAGTTCATATGTGGGGAGTGTGACAAAGCCTACTGCTTCAGAGGAGCAGTTTTGAATATCTTCTGATTTTTAAATTTTGTGACAGACTCTCATTAAGCCATCAAGTTTCCCAGACTGGGCTTGAACTTCTGCCTCAGCCTCTCAGTGCTGGGATTACAGGAATGCACCACCACACCTGGCTAAAATCTCTGAATGCTTTTCTTAGAATTACATGTGTTAGGTAAACTTCTAGGAATCTCGCTTTTGATAGATTAAGTTCAAATGTCATATGCTGGTAAAATCTAGTGTTCAAATCAATGCTTACTTTATTATATTTTTATATGTTTGTATGTAATAAATAAAACTTCCTCCCACTTTTCCTGGGGCTGTTGTGACCAAGTTTTGTGTTGCTGTTTATTTTGTTTTGTTTTTTAATAGTCCATACCTTCTAAAAAGTCCTAGAAGTCACAAAGAGAAAGGGTAGGAGGTGGCTGGGTGCACAGGAGGTCAGGGGAACCTCTGCCAGGACATGCTTTCCTCTCCTCCCCTGCCAGTGTGACTGGGGAGCTGTCCAGAGGCCTCTTCACCCCTAGCAACTGTTGGGCTCCTTCTATGACACTGAATCTCTACCAAACTCATTCCTTAGTGGATCCAGCCAGCTTCATGGGAATTTCAACACTAGCCGTAAAGAGAAAGTAAGGGAATGGATTATGGTGAAATCATGGGCAATATATGGCATTTAAAAAATTATATTTTGTGAGAAAAAGGGAGATCTGAACAGTTTATTCATTGTATATCCTACTTAATACTAAACACTATTATTTATTAAAACACTGATAATTACTTACTTTAAAGATTAAACACTGACAGTCCAACAAATGACTCATAAATAATTAAGTCTGGAGCAGATGGAGTAGAATGAGAAGGAATAGAGGCTAGAACCCTTATTTTACCCATGAGAGCTCGCATGGGGACAATGAACATTAGAGAAGGTATAATTGACCCCCAGTGAATGCCATTTTTGTCACTGCGTTGGGAGACCACAGAAAGACAAATGCTCCTCCTGGCTCAGTATTTCAGGTGGATTTAATTCAGCACAATTCTCTAGTTTTTGGATCGTGGTGTTATACCTGGAGCTAAGACAAGTCTCCAGCTTACTCCACTTGGAATCCATGAGTGGTGCCAGAGGGACACCTCAATGTCATATAATAAAAATGTGTTTGGGATGGTTTTTAAAATTCTTTTTTCTTTGATTTTTCAAATCAGTGTCTTATCAGAAGATTATAAAAATCAATAAAAAAAGAATATTTACTATTCATAAGTATTTGAAAAAAAGGCTGGAAGCTGTATAAAGGGTGGTAAATGTTCATTTCTATTCCTTTTAGAAAGCAATTTTATCTTTAGATAAAATTAGAAGCTTTTGTTTTATTTCAAAGATCAGTAAGTGAATTCTAAATCAGAATAATTGATTAATAATGGTTTATTTATTGCGAGTGAACGCACAATGCTTCAATTCAGTATCGCAAACTTACTTACGGACTGACCAAAATTAATGTTTGAGAATACTGATGGCAAATAGAACACTGAGATGAAATGTAACTGGAATAGAAATGAAACTATAGCTCTTGCTTGTTCTTTAAAAAGCAATTTAAAACAGTCCTTACAAACAATAGAGTGCATTAGAAAGGTGGGTTAGGCCAAAGACACAGTGGTGTTACCTAAACTCAAGACATGAAGGCTTTATGTTCCAGGACTTTGAATCCTGGGGGACAGAGAAGCACGAGGAATGGTCAGTAAGACTGTCCCTGCTTTAGTGATGATTTGGGCTGAGTGCCAGCTTTCTGGGCTTGCCTTAGCACTTCCTTATCCCCTAGAGCAGCTCTGAAGCCTCCCGAAGGTCCTAGGAAACCCAGAAGGCTCTCCAGTATGTTTTCTTCTGCCTAAGAGGCCCAGAATTGGTTTTGTCACTGAAACTAGAGGGCTTATTTAGGTTTCCCTCGGTTTTAGTTTCTATTGCCTAAAACCAAGAAACCTGCTCAGAAAAAAACTTTGAGGTGGTCACCTGAATCTGTTGATTTCCAAATAATGAGATGCTGAAAACAGGGAAGGCCCTGCTCGGCCGTCATGCTTCTTGGGGACATGTTATACTTACGGTTGTGGAGTCAGAAGAAAAGACATGCTTGTTTATTATTTACTTACAGACAAGTGTCATCCTGGAGAATAGTCACAGAAGAAATGAAAAAGTATCTGGGTGTCCTTCACCCATCCAGCCACCCTCTTCCTGTGAGAACCGGGATCCAGTCTCCTCATTCAACCTGCTCTCAGGAAACTGAAGCGAATGAAAGAGGCCAAAACTTACTGCTCAAAGGCATCTACTCAGGAAAATCAAACTCCAGAGTATGACAGGCTGAAAACTAAGGAATGGAACTTCCTGATTTTGCCCATCAAATTCTCAAAAAAGAGTGAAGTGACAAAACGTTAGGTCTTAAATATAAGTGTGACACTTTCTGACAATTAAAATGGTGTCATCTTACACCCCGTCATGTCTGGGAAAGATATAATGTCAAATCACATAAGAAATATTTAACTCTGGTGAAATGGTTGCTGTGTCTCTGGGGGATTTATAGACATTTTACACACTTGTTTTAAAAAAGGAATCCTGAGAGTATTTCCAGATCGCACAGTGATGCAACTGTTTCAATAGGTAATGAGTACTATTTTTAATTTTGACAGCTTTTATTTTGGCCCATGGTTTCCTTTTTAATATGTTGGTGGCTGCTTTTTTATTCTCATGTAGAATCCATTCTAGGTTTCTCTTTCTTTTTGAGCAGAGTCTGACTCAAAGGTGAACACCATTTTCATATTTCTATCTTCTCGGTTCCCTCTTACCTGCAATTCATTTCAATAAAGGCTTAATTAGCCATTCACAAGTTAATGTGCCAATATTTTTAATTGATTGTGGCTCACATATCAAGGAAATATCCTTGCAAATTATCTCCTAAAGATTATTTCAATTTGCAGATGAAAATACATTATTTATTATATAGTGGTCCTAGCAGACAATAATTTTAAGCATAACGTAGGAGTGTACCTTACCCTCGGAGGTTGTGCTTCTAAAGTCAGTGTGTAAGATGAAAAATGTATGCATGGGCCATGGATGTAGCTCAGTGGCACCGCGCCGGCCTGCCAAGTGCAAGGTCCTGAGCTCAATCCCTGGTACAAAAAAAAAAATTTCTTTTTAAATAGAAAAATGTGTGTAGTCAAAATTAGCCCCTTGGCAAGGCCCATAAATGGCACTGCACTAGGCATGATAGCCTAGTTTCTGATGGCCCTACACAGTCTCACAGGTGACCCCTTCTTCAGTGGACCACAAGATCCTTAGCATGTTGAATAAAAACTAATTACTTTTAAACACTAGAATCACACTTAGCCTGACACTATAAGATATGCATGGGAGCAGCAGAATGCTATTACATCTCAAGCTCCCCACAAGCAAGGTGCTGTCTTCAATACGGCCTGAATGTCAGGCCTTATTTAAGCTGCTCCCTGACTCTTGTTACTTCCCTCCCCCTACCTACTTTTCTCTCTTTTTGCCAAGAATATGCAGCTGAATTTAAGCTAACTACTGTACATGATAACACAGGCCTATAAACAACAACAGTATCGATTGTTTCATGGCCCAGTCTGCTATCAGATGTTTCCACATTGTTATATCTGTATTGTTTCTTGTATTAACAAAATTCACACTTGAATTTCAAACCCCCTGGCAAAAGCTTCTATGCTCAGTTCTCAAAAGAAACCACAGAACTTTACTTGCAATCAACAGGGATAGACACTCAGCAGATTGTCCAAGACCTAAAGTCTGCTCACTCAGAAAGCCAGGGTCAGGCTGAAGTGCTTCCTTCATCTTTTTGCCCCTAAAGTGTTTTGAAGGTTCCTAGAAGATGCTTATGGTGTGAAAAGAAAGGAAAGGGGCAGTGAGAAAAAAGGTGGAGGATGCAGAAAGAAAAGAGCAAGTAAGGTCAGAAAGGCAAGAAGGAAATAGGGAAAGGGAGAGAGGGGAAGGGAAGGAGAGAGCTGGTGGGACAGGAGCACGTGTTTTAGGGCTGAGGCTACACACCGGGAACTTGGCAGCCTCGAGGAAAATGTACCTTCCAAACCTAATGATTAAACACCAGTTACTGTATCAGACTGCCTGGGTTTGAATCCTGGCTCTACAATGTAGTAGACGTATAGTAGATCTGAACCTTTGTCTTAATTACTTTTCTCATTGCTGAGACAAAATACTCAACAACCAAAGTTAAAGGAGGAAAGGTTTATTGCAGCTCAGTTTGTAGAGGTTTCAGTTCATACTTGGCTGGCTCCAAAGCAGGGTGCCACGGCAGAGGGGCATCGCAGAGCAGAAGGTAGCCAGCAACAGGCAACAAGTGACAACCAGTGGCCTTCTCTCTGTCCCTTATATCCTGTGCAGGCTGCCCACCCTTAGGGCGGTAGCACTCACACCCAGGGTGAGACAGCCTTAGTCCTAGCATTGCACCATGAATCAATCCCAGCCTCACACACCCTAGCATCAGTCACCTGTAACCGCACGAAGCTTTGGGGGGACATCTAGATACCAGTCACAACAACCTTTATATGCCTCCACTTTCTTATCTGAAAGATGGGGGTAGTGATAGTATCCTACCTCAAAAGTTGTGGACAGCATTCCACACTTGGTGGCTGGGACGGGGAGCACACATTACTGTGGCTACCCTTGCACGTCATGAAGAATCCACCCACTTAGCAATGGAGAACCATCATTACTTCACAATGATGCAGTATAAGCAGTCCTATTGTTCCATAATGTTATGTAACTTTTCCCAGATGACTTTGCACCTGAGAAAATTGAAAGAAATAATATGAGGAGGAGCATAGTATGTGAAGGTCTTCCATAGATGGGTCTTCCTTCTGGTTTCTGCTTTGTTTCCAGGAAGAAAAAAAACTTCCAACATGTGCTCTGCAGGTTGATGCAGGCAGCCTTGAAAGCCAATGTCTAACCATTGTCCATCCTAAGTGAAGATGTTTGCAGTATCCTCCTTGATGATGCTGTAGAGGGATGACAGTCTCTGTGATCCCCAAATGCACTGAGTTATTAGCAAGCTATTTGTACTGTCAGATTAATAAGATGTCTTGACCAAAGAAAAGTTCCAAAGTAACACATTCTTTCCCTCTTTGTTTAGAAATAGCACTCCAGGTTTCTTCAGTGAATCATCCATTCCCCATGCAAAGGCAACATGGTTTGAGTAGAGCCGATATTCTCCATACTTCCTACCGGATCAAAGGGTGGCCATGACCACACTGTCCTTCTGGTGACAAGGACTGAGTCAAAACCGGACACTCGAGCCAAGTTTGGCCAAGGAGAATCCACTCTGGGATATATGCAGCAACACAGGAACATTGAGGATGTTGGGGCAGTGAAAGGACAATTTGAGATGGTTTACAAATCAAGTTCATTGTTCAAGGAAAAACAATAAGCTCAAGTCTTCCTTGTGTCCATCTTGTCATTTAGATGGAGAATATGAACCCAATTATGTTTGGAAAATGGTCTATTATCCTGCCCTCATTGAGGAAAGAAGAAAGACACACAGCTTTGGCATCCTGTTGAAAATTCCGAATGAAATTATCCTTCCTGCTGGATAATAGGCCTCCTCATGACCTGTGTAGAATCCCAGCACTATTATTTATCATTGTTGATCAGTTTTAAAGTTCCGAGGGCTGTGGGCTCACAATTACAAGAGGAAGAAGACAGGTGTGCCTGGGAAATTATGGAGTTGCTATGAGACGTTAATTTCATTTTCTCATTAATATGTAAGCACAGAGCATGGGCTACACGGTGTGTACAGCCGGGGACTGTGGGTTTCACCAGAGGCCGATGCAGCCACAGCCACACTCCATGGGGAGCTCACTTTCTGGTCGGGACATGTTGGAAACAGTGAAGCATCAACGTATTCACAAGTGAGTGTATAAAGTAAATTCAGAGAGTGTGAGTGCTTGAATAAATACAAATAGTACAAAGAGCAAGCAGCTTGTGGGATTTGCCTCTTCAGAGTGACGCAGCTTTGCCGAGGAGTGAAAGGGCTCATGCCAGGAGGACCAGTGCGAACCTCTGGTTTAGGAGACAAAATACAGAATAATGGGTTCACTTTGAAATTCCAATAAACAACACAAAGCATTTAATAGCCCAGGTAACAAAACCGCTTTTTTTTT
>NW_004624888.1:2830324-2848881 GCF_000247695.1 Heterocephalus glaber
TATAGCTACCACATTTTCTTTATGCAACCACTGATGTATGCAGCATATTGTTGGATTTTGCTTCTTGACCCATTCTGCCAGTCTATTTCTTTTGATTGGTGAACTGAGACCATTAACATTGATGGTTATAATTGAAACATATTGACTTGTCATTCCCATGACTTTTTCTTTTTGTTGGGTTCTCCCCCTTTACATTTAATTTGTTGTCATGCCAGATGGGTTCATTCTGCAGATCGCTTTTTAAATCTTGTGATGATACAAAGTGCAAGGAGCTTGGTCCAGCTGAGAAACAGCAGGCTGCCTGGAGTGCAGAGTGGTGAGATGCCCAACTGCAAAAGGAAGCAGCCAAGGTAGAAGGCAGGGATCTCGGCTTCATGTGATGAGAGCCACTGCAGAGATCTAGACAGGTGAATGGCCTAATCTGGCTTGCAGGAGGTAAGTTTGGGCGGGTGCGGTCATGGAGGCAGGAGCCAGGCAGGGACTGAGGCCTCATCCAGCCATGAGATGTGGGGGGATCACCCGGGGAATAGCACAGAAGGAGAAGAAAAGAAAGATGACTCTTTCCAAGGGCTTGATTGCAATTCCCAAACCAACTCTGGCTATCTTTAGCACAAAAGGGATTCGGGGGGAAGTACACATGGAGCTGAAGAAGGAAACTCTGAACATGAGCAGGGATCAGGGGAACACAGGCTGCAGGACCCAGACAAGGTCGTGCCGGGAGAGCAGCCCAGGTGCCAGCAACACACCTTCGCCTTTCTGTGTTCTCCATGTGGCCACCCCTCCATGAGGACGTTCACAGTGACCTTGCATCCCCACTTCACTCCCCTTGACATATCATGGGAATAGCCAGAGCCCATTACAGTGCTCTTCCTTAGCTACAAGGGAGTAAAGACCCTATTTGTCCTTTGGGGTCTGCAGTTGGAACTGGGGGCTCTGCTTCCCTCTATGATTCACCATGAAGTATTCACTCCAAGTATAAATAGTGTGCAAATTGGGTGTTGCAAAAAGTGGTCAATAGCTAATCCACAGATGCTTGCTATTCAGAATCAGGAAAGTGACCAAACACCATAGTTCTTGGAAATGTCTCTAATTTACTGAAGACCAAAGACAGGAGAAATTAGATGGACAGTCTTCTTAAAGATAAACTTCAGCCTATTCCAAAAGTTCTACTGTGTGCACAAAGGGAAATCAAACTTATCTGTGGCATGTGTTTAAAAGGCCTGGGGATTTTAATAGCTGGTAAACATAATCTGAGTCAACAGTGAGCTGTGGCTGGCAAAACAGCATATATCCCCATGGAAACAAAACCAAAGGGGATTTAGAGGGAGGAACTGCGAGAGAAAACATGCTGGAGGCTCAATGTTTGAATCTCAGTAGACCCAGGTATTTTTCCAGAGTTTATTTTTACAGATACATGAATGACCATAATGCCCCGACTGTCACTGAGCCCCAACCCTGTCTGATATTATGAAGCTATTTTGTTGCCATGGGGCTAAAGAATGAAGCTGAAACCATGCAAGGAACATAAAATCTTAGGCTCTACAGTCGGACCAAGCTAGGTTGGGCAAATGACTCTATCTAAGTCTTAGGTAGTTTGATGTAGATGGCAAAACACTACAAATTGATGTATTGACTGTAAGAACTAAAATGGGATACTGTGTGGGAATTATTGCCTAGTGCCTAGCGTGTAGTAAAGTTTCATTAAGTGTTAGCTATTGCTTTCACAAAGAATGTTTCACAGCTTCTGAGGGTAGTCAGCCATGTCTCAGAGTTGGGCACTCATTGGCCAATCAATAGATGCCCCGTGAGTTGAACTATCTGCTTAGAATTGCCTACAGAAAGAAGACTTGGAAACAAACATGTGAGCTAAAGAAAGGCCCTGAATGGCCCAATATAAATCATTTCTGATCTTAGTGGAGCATCTGTTTGCATTCACAGGGCACTACACAACATCCCTAGTTCTGTGATTCCACCGTAACCGGTGAGCACTTCAAAGGAATTCAGAGCTGATGGAGCCACATCAGTAGTGCAGGGCCACTGACCTCGGCCCTGGCTCTATTTCCACCCAGTCTCTCCCAGACTTTTTCATCCAGTGACCTAGAAATCAGAATCAAATCATCAAACGAAATTTGCAGTCTTCCCTAACATGGCCTGCTCAACCTTCATTTTATGAGACTGTTATAAGACAAAATGGCATAATGGCTGTTAAAATTTTATGCAGCAAGAAATCTTTTATACACAAGAAATACATCCCTGATATATCAAAACCAGAATATTGACAGCACAATTTGTCATGTTCATTTACTCTCATGTATGTAGTATATATGTTCTGCTTTATACCACATAAAAATATTTCAAAATACTTAATTTGTATAGGTTGGGCAACACTTGTTCATTTGACATATTAATTTTTCATAAAAGAGAAAAATTAACAAGGAGGCAAACTGCAGAAAGCAGTTCCAAACTTGTTGTGCTTGGGAGCAGCAAGCATTCTTTGGGGAGATAAAAACAACTTGCGTTAAGTTCTGAGCCAGAGAACCATAAAGTATATACATTGTCCTGCAAAAATTGGTTTTTAATAAGCCACAAGCAAGGGCATGCTTGACTCGGCTATATTTTCTGTAGGCTATCAAGTAAACCATCTTTAATATCAAGCCTCTTTTTATCTCCTCATTCAGCCAGGGCTTATACTCTTCTCCACAGAACACTTTGATAGAGCCAATAAATTGAATTTCCAGCATTACAAAGGAGCAATCAGAAATCAGGTCAAAGAAAGACTTCATTCCTATTTAGTTCTAAGTCAGAGATCTGACAGGATGGTGCTCAGTTTTGTTTTGTTTTGTTTTGTTTTAAAGTAGTTTCTAGTGGGAAATACAGCAGTTAACATGAGTTCAATTTACCTCAAAACACAGCTGTCTTCTTTATTATTTTGGCCACCAGTTTTTAATTAAAAAATTTTTTTTGATATATAATATTTGTCCATCTTTATGTGAGTATATTACAGTAATGTGACACATGTATAAATGTCTTTAGGTGTCTAGTTTATTTTGCTTGACATGTTGACCTCTGGTTCCATCCATGTTCTTGCAGATGACAAGAATTCATCCTTTTTTATAGCTAAATAATATTCCATTGTGTATAGCTACCACATTTTCTTTATGCAACCACTGATGGGCAGCTAGATTGATTCCATATTTTAACTATTGGGACTAGTGCTACAATAAATGTGGGAGTGCAGATATCTTTTGAAAATAGCGATTTCATCTCCTTTGATATATAAACAAGAGTGGGATGGCTAGATCATATACTGGTTCTATTTTTAGTCTTTTGAGGAATAGCCACGTTTTCCTTAATGGCTTGCTCAGTAACATTCCCAGTGTATAATAGTGCCCCTTTTTCTGCATCCTCACCAGCATTTTTTAATGAGAGCCATTCTAACTGGGGTGAGATATATTTCTATGTGGTTTTACTTTGCTTTTCTCTGAGGATTAATGAGACTGAGTTGTTTTTTTGTTTTTTGGGTTTTTTTCCTCAGTACTAGGGATCAAACTCAGGACCTTGCTCTTGCCAGGCAGGTGCAATGCTGCTGAGCTTCATTCCCGGCCTGGAGCATTTTTAATATACTCATTAGCCATTTGTATGTCTTTTTCTGAGAAATATCTCTTTATATCTTCAACTTATTTTTAATTGGAGTTTTGACTTGCTTATATATCCTGGCTATTAACCCCTTGTCAAATGAATGTTTTACAAACAATTTCTTCTATTCTGTTAACCTCACTACTTCCTTTGCTGTGCAGAAGCTTCTTAGTTTAATGTAATTTTATTCTATTTTTTTAACTTTTGACACCTTTGGAATTTTACCTAAAAAGCTGCCTACATCAATCAAAGTCTTGTAGAGTTTCCTCTACGTTTTCTTGCAGAAATTTCATAGTTTCAGGTTTTATGTTTAGGTGTTTGATCCATTTTAAATTGATTTGTGTGCACCTGAGAGAAGGGGATCTAGTTTTAATCTTCTGCATGTGCGTATCCAAAGTTTCCATTCATCGAAGAAAATGTCCTTTGTACATGCATGTTCTTGGCGATCTTGTCAAAAACTGGCTGTATGAACATCAATTGATTTCTGGATTCTCTTTTCTGTTCCATTGGTCCACTGTCTGTTTCTACACAAATATCATTGCAGTTTTGGTCACTGTAGCTCTGTACTATGCTTTGAAGTCAGATATTGGCTGTGTTGATTGCATTTTTCTTTGTTTGTTTTTGTTTATTTGTTGCTCAGGATCACTTTGGGTCATTGCAGATCTGCATGAGTTCTAGGATTGTTTTTCTGTTTCACCATTGGTAGTTTGATGATATTTGCATTAAATCCATAGATAGCTTTGGATAGGAAGGCCACTTCACATATAATTCTTCCAATCCATGGACATGCAATCTCTTTGCATTTAGAAAAAAAAGCATAGTATGATTAGAGTTATTTTCTACCTAAGAAAGTATTTTCCTTTGAGATTCCCCTCAGTCCCCATGAAGATCAGGTAGTATTTGAATTCAACACAGCCTTTCTCATGATTATGACTTCTACGCTAATGCTGAGAATTTCTACAAATGTTATGCAAGGTTTTGAAATGTCCCTGATATTTCCACTGACAGCTTTTTGTTCTGCATCATTTACAGCTTTCAAACAATGTTTTTTGAAGTGATGGCTGTTTTTCTGAGCAAAAATGACAGCGTGTATAAGACATTTTTCCTCCTCTGTAGGCCGGAAAGGTATAATTTTAAGATTGAGTTTTTCCCTCTACTATCTATAAAATGAGTTGCTCACAAAATGCAATTATGTGGCTCAAGACAAATAATTTCACAGATATAGCAGTTACAGAATGATAGAGAAGTTGTTTCATGAAAAAGTATATTATAAATAATTTAAGAAACAGATGTTGGTAAGAAATATAGAGAGTACACTTATTTCTATTCAGCCTTATTCAAACACTGTTTCCATACCTATGTATCGATCAATGTGCATTTTCCCTAGCACATCAAGATATGCTGGTAATATATGTTCTCCATATTTTGGGCACTGTCTATTTCTTCCCACTCTAGATTTTTAATTTGAGGGACATTTCCCTTCAAGGTATAAATAAAAAGAAGAGGAAGCATTTTACAAAAATAATTCATCAGGGGCCAGGGAGTTAGCTCAGTGGTTCCACCACCTGCCCCGCAAGCAGAAGGACCCGAGTTTGATCCCCGGTACCAAAAATAAAAACATTAAAAAAAAAATTCATCAAGATAGTAATAGTTAATTGTATAGATACACAATGTTTAACCAAAACAAATACATAATTCAGCCCTTTTTAAAAGAAATTTATAAATTTTAATTTTTATATGATATTTCTAATCACTTAGTGGTGCTAGCTTTTTTCCTATATTATTCAACAAGTTAGATATATGTAAGTGAAAATCATGTTTTTGTTTCTGTTTTTTTGGTACTGGGAATTGAACTCAAGGCCTCATGTTTGCCAGGCAGGCGCTGTGAAACTGAACTACATCCCCAGCCTGGAAATCACGTCTTTAACTAAATTCTAATTACCCCTTTTGATTCTACTTTCAAAACCATTAAATGTTTGTGATTTTAATAGGTACATGTTTTATTTAGATTTTTATTATCTATAATCGATCATTTGGAAAAATCTTTGGCATTGGACTGATGAAGACCATTAATCCATGTAACTGAAAACATGGTCTGCTGTGGCTGAACAGCAAGCATTCAGTGCACATAGTGCCAGCTTTTCTGAACTTAAGGTCTGCATGTTGTGCTGTATTCATTTCCTTCCTTCCCTGTTTCTTTTCTTTTTACCAACATTTACTGAGCACCTAGCATAGACCAAGATATAAACAAACAAAATTTTTGTCCCTATGCAGTGTACAGACTAGCACAAATACAGAAAATGAATAAATTATCATATTGATGCAATCTAAAAAGTATGATTTTTAAAAAGCAAAGTTTGGCAGCAAAGAATGAGAAAGGTTACTAGTCGACTTATGGAAGATATAATGTTCATTAAACAAAAATAAAGATTGATATCAGGAAATTCAAAAATTTGAGAGGGAAACAACTTTTTCTCAACTATATAAAAAGGTCAAGGCCAGTGAGAATAGACAAATTTTAAAAATTAATGAAGATATTGCATTTTAAATGCTATTTATAAAAACTACCTCAAAGTATTTTATCATGATTATAGATCTAAGCAAAATTGTGAGTGGTAGGTGTTCAATAGTTCATCTGGCAGGCATTATAAAGAGCTACGCTGTGCTGAGCACAGTTCAAGTCCCTGGAAATACTGCAAGGAGCAAACGCTAAACCCATGGGCTTGCCACATGTGACTGCGCAGGCTGAGTAAGTCTCAGAAGTGCATTTGCACAGATCGGATGTGAACCCCAGGATCATGCAGTACAGTGGCACTGCTCAAATTGTAGCCCATATTCTAGTGATACGAAGACAAATCATGAACAAATCAACATGAATATCATATATAAGTAGTGGAAAAATAAAACCAGCCAAGACAGAGAAGTTAGGGAAGCTATTTCAGATTTTGTAGCCACACGAGTATTCCTGAGTGGGTAATATTGTGTGATTTGATCTGATTTGTGTTCTGTTGGATTCTTTCCAACTTGTTTTAACAATGAACTGCGGAGGTGCGGACTCGGGCAGAAACGGAGATCATGGAGACAGGAGCCCACCGGGATAATGCCAAGGGACAGGAGCTGGCTTGGGTAGGTGACAGCAAGAGGAGCAACGGCGTCTTGAAGGTAGTGGAATTTGCTACTGGTTTGGAAATGGAACAAGAGAGGGAGGATACACAGGAGACGTCATAGCCTTTGGCTGTGTGACTGAAAGAAGGGATGCTGGTTCCTGAAGGGGGGCAGAGTGGGAACTGAGGTCTACCTTACACAGGGACGCTGGAGGTGTGATTAGAAATCCAAGTAGAAATGGAAAGATACCAGCTGGAGGTGCAAGCATGGAATCCAGGCGTGACATAGGAATGGGGAAATAATGGCAGTTTTTGACATACGATTGATACAAGAGTAGACAGCTGTGTCATAGTCTGCACCTCCAGCCATGCACAATGACCACCTGGACAGCTCTCACAGTTAGGCCGGACTGATGTCCAACTAATTAACCAAAACCCTTCCAGGGCGATGCCAAGGCAATGCTGTGTGTGTGAGAGAGAGAGAGAGAGGAGACTGAACCCAGCTTTTATTATGTGACACTTTGGTAGTTTTTTAGACAGGGTCTTTCTAGGTTTCTAAATTGCCCAGGTTAGACTCAAACTCATGATGCTCCTGCCTCAGCCTCCCAGAGTGCTGGGTTACAGGTGTGCGCCACTGTGCCCAGCTGAGGTATCCCATATTTTTTAAAAGGGCTTCCTAAGTAAGTCTTAAGAGCTAGTGAGGTTAAGAACTGCTGACATAAGAAGAAAGAAAATAGGCTGAACGAAGGATTGTTAAGGAACTAAGCACAATGTCCTGGACGACTCAAGTTCACAATCAGAAACACAAGGTAGAACCCATGGAGGAGGCAGTGAAACAGTGTGTGAAGTGAGAAGTAGTGTTATTTGTTTTTGTTATCATTGTTGCTGTTTTGAGGCAGGGTCTTGCTAGTTGCCCTAGCTGACCTTGAAATTGTGATTCTTCTGCCTCAGCCTCCTGAGTAGCTGGGATTACAGGCCTGTGTCACCACAGCTGGCCAGAAATAACATTATTTTTAGAATAGAAGGCAATAAATATTTGGCTTTGTAGGCCTAATGGACTCTGTTGCCACTCCTAAACTCTGCTGTATAGAATGATCAAAGGCTTAGACATGACACTAATGAATGAATGAGGCTCTATGTCAATAAAACTTTATTTAGAAAAACAGGTAGTGGGACAGATTTAGTTCACAGTTGTGGTTTCCAGTCCCTGAGCTAGAGCATCCCTGGTCTTAGAGACCTCCTGGTCAGATCGTAATGGTGGGTACCCGAGGGGAGATTAAGCAAGGAGCCACAGGGCAGCATGGTTTCCCTCCTGTGACAATGCAATGCTGTCAAAGCTATGGGAGGTTCACTAAAGCGCATGAACACTGGATGTCATTCAAATATTTTAAAACTTTCTCATCGAGGGCTGGGGATTTAGCTCAGTGGCACCGTGCCTGCCTTCCAAGTGCAAGGACCTGAGTTCGATCCCTGGTACCAAAAAAACCAAAAACTTTCTCATCGAATCTGTTGTACCTAATTTAATGCTTGTAGGGAAGGATTCAGTTATAGCTATTGATTTTTATAATTTCACAAAAACTATTTTTAAATAAAACACAACAAAATTAGAGAAATACGACTCAAAATGAATCCATTGAACAAGTCAGTGTTTTTTCTTTAATGGTGACTTTCTTACTGCTTGCTTTTGAGAAGGGGTTGGGCGAGGTTGCTTTAGCCTCTCAAAATCCCCTGCTTGGGTTTTCCTGTAGAATTTAATTATTCTTCTCACTACACTTGCAAAAATAAGGCTGAATATATTTCCTCTTATCGGTTATCCTGTCACACAGGGTGAAAGGATATTACTAATGGCACAGCCAGAAGGCTCTAGAAAATTGTGGGGAACCCAGTAAAAACACAACTTTCCCCACAAGAAGAAACTCACAGAAGAAGCAGTTCTTCAGGCATCCAGTCTCTTGCCTTCACTTGCTTCACTGATAAATCATAATGATTATCATGATAGTTTACAGTTTCATAGAACTCTATCTTGAACACCTCAAGGGAATTTGGAGACTCAAACAAATCCTATTATTCTTTGGCAGTTACAGAGCATGTGGTTTACAAAGTCCTGAAGGAAACAGAGGTGAGTTTAAATTAGGTGATTGTTCCCAGAAGGGAAGCTGGAAGCAAATCCTAGCAGCAGAATTCCAGAAACTTTGCCAGTGTAGACACAGCTGGGGGGCCGTGCCTGTTTGAGGACTGGAATTCCATAGGTGTCCAGAAGACCTCTTCTCAGGAGCATGAGACTGTAACAGGGATGGGTGAACTGGAAGTACTGAAAACAGATAGCCAAGTCATGGGTAGGTAGGTCTAATCAAGCAAGTCTTAATTCTGCATAAATGCAGATCAACCTGCATTTATTGAGAACCTAGTATGTATTAGTCTTCTGTTGTTTTACTATTAAATGTTGATATAGAATCAAGATGGAACAGAAGTTCTCTGGTTCTGCAAGAGCGCAAGTAGTCCCAGTCTATCCAGTCCTTCTTACGGCTAGAAGTCTCTGGGCATAGCACAGTAACAGCACAGGACTCTGAAGAGTGGCAAGCAGAAGGCAGAAGCCCGGAGCCTTGGAGACTGAGGAATGATGCAGCAGCGAGTTCCCTGGCCTCCTGTTTCCCACTATGTATCCAGAACAGAGTGCCCCACAGCCTTCAGCTCCAAACCACCAACAGCCCAAACGAGAAAGCTCTGAGAAGAGCCTCTCTCTCCAGCCAGGGACCAGAAAAAGAGTAGATCAACAATGGCAACTCCTTTTTGGTAATGCCCATCCTATACCAGCCAAAGACTAACAGAACCACTGCCCCTCCCAACATCCCACCCCTGGATCCATAGGGGTCAAAGTAGGAGCTGATCTTCCTCTCCAAGAAAATAAGGGTGCTCTGATGCCCCACCCAGTGGGGTCAGTGGGGAGAAGTGAGAAGCTGACCTCCCACCCCTCAACAGGGAGCACTCAAATCCCCTGCCAGGTGATGGGTCCAGGCCAAGCCGGCAGCTTGGTTATGATTACTGTCTCAACGCTATTTCATATCAATGGAACCAAGAAGTGTTTATTCTTGTATACCTGGCTTTTTTGTGTAACAAAGCATTGTTGAGATTTATGAAAGTACTTGTATGTATGTGTGTATATATATATATAATTAGTTCATTTTATTAATAGATAAGATTCTGTTCTATAGATTTAACAATTTGCCTATTCGTCCTCCTGTGGATGACACCAGCATTGTTTACAGTATGGAGCCATTAATAAAGCTACTGTGAGCACTCCTGCACAGTCTTTGTATCAACAGAAATGACTATTTTGATCATAGAGACATTATTCCAAATATACACTATCAATCTCTCAGGTGTCTACTTTAGGCATCTTTTCAAACTAACCAGATAATTATTACATTTTATTTCACTTCATGCTATTTAAAATCAACTTAGATAATAAGAAAGAGAATGGAACAATTGTATGGTATGAGCTCAGCGTGGTTAAAAGATGATATTTCAATTCAAGATAATTATATAAACTTGTATAAAATTTCATGTACTCTGTCTACTTATTGAACCTAACTAGCAACACTTAAGATGAATACAGTGCTGTCCTTGCAGTTGGTGTGCTCACAGCCAAGTTATTTGATAGTATAAAAGTTGAACAGTTTGATTTGAGGGAGTTTAGACATGGGAAGGTATATTCATCAACTTTTCATTGCTGAAATACACAACTTAAAGGAGAAAATGTTTTCTTGTTTCAGTGCATGTTCAGCCAGCTCCAAGGCAGAAACAGCATGGTTGAGGGGCCTGCCAGAGGACAGCTGCTCAAGCCTTGACAATCAGAAGCACAGAGAGCAAGAAGAGCTACCGAGAAGGCACCAGGGACAAGTATATGTCCTACCAGGTGATACCCCTGCAACCACTCCTTGCAATTGGGTCCCACCTTCTAACAGCCCATTCAACTATGACTCAATCAATGGACTAACCAATTAATGGGGTTAGTGCCCCTATGATCCAATCACCTTCCAAAAGCTTCACAGCTGAGCACATGAGCCCTTGGGGGACATTTTTTATCCAAACCATAACAAGGGACATCTCACTGAATTCTCAGTCTTTGAATACTCTTATTGTATGATGCATTAGGGAAGGTGGAAATGGTTAAATCCCATGGTGAGCGAGGCCATTGATGAATTTAAGATAAACAAATCAAAAGAAATGTAAGAATGTAAACGGCCTCTATTACATGGAAAACTACAAGGCAAGAAATTCATAACATATTCTATATTTCCCTTCATGAAAGAAAAGGAAGATGGTAGGTGAATGGTTTTGGGGACATACCCAATGATGCAGAGATTCATTCTTCCTCATAACTTAGAAACCTACTGTATTCATCTCTATAATTTAACTACAATTATGTGAGCAACTGGGAAACCAAGATATTTCAAGATGAAAATGCAAGCTCAGACTTCCAAAAGTGAATTTTGAAGTGGAACTCTAAATATGTGGGACCTGTGATACAAAAAGGGAAAAAGGGGGCACTGACATAAAAACATGCTAGGAAATTGATCCCATTAGTAACATCACCCCAACCTTTAGTTTTGTCTCTATACTTCTACCTTTTCCCCAGGAACTCACTAAGCTTCCTGCATGGCTAATGTACCAAGTTCAGAGTTTATCTGGCACTTCTGTGAAAGGATAAATAAACAATCCCCATCTGGGGGCCGGGGATTTAGCTCAGTGGCACTGCGCCTGCCTTGCAAGTGCAAGGTCCTGAGTTCAATCCCCGGCGGGGGGGGGATCCCATCTGTCAAAGAAATGACAGCCCTCTCTTAGATGCTGCAAACTGTTCATTCTTTTCATTAAGAGAAACATGGCTTGACTATTAGGATCCCACACAAAGCAGCTGAGCACAATGGAAAGCATTTCTAAAGCTTTTAGGCTGATTCTCCAGGGATCCCTAAAGGAGGAACTTCAATTATCTTGTTTCTGAGAACCTCTGGACTCGAGTCTTCAGTTGCTATTATCTATCCTTCTCAATATACTTTTCTATTGATAATCTGAATCTCTATTTTGTAAGTTTACTTGAACTATAATACAACATTGATCAGCTAAATTAAAAATAAAGGTTGCTCCCCTCTTATGCACTCTGCAAATTGCCTTTGGCCCTTTTGCAGTAATGGTTTCCTTTCTATTTGTATGGCTTTGCAGTTTTCATGGACCTCTCTAAGCTCCCTCTGCACCCTACCTCTATGTTCTGCTTTGGGCTATCACCTCCACAATGTTTTTATTTATTTGTTTGGTAAGAAAAATAATTGTCACAGTGGAAAATTATCCCATTTCAGACAGGCATATGGATGCCATTTATCTTCTGTGTAAAACCATTAAATATCACTCAGCCACATCTTAGTACCATAGTAATTATTTTTACACATTTAATCCAACCACTGAAAAGTGACACTGTAGTGAGTTCCCTGGGCTCCTGTGTTGGTCACAGGTGCTATACTTGATTCTCCTTCTGAAAACTTCTGTGCCTCTGGAGTTTCCAGTAGCTAAAAGAAGGACATTCCTTATGCCTCTTTCCTAAAAGGAGTTTAAATGGCACTAGCTTGACCTTAAGCTCTAGATGCAAAACCAGGTGCAACCAGTCTGTTCTGGAACAATCTCCTACTTATTTGTAACATCTGCAGAGTGGAATGTGGTTTGTCCCCCCAGAGTTTGTGTGTCAGAAGCTTGGTCCTCAGTGTGGCACCATTATGCTATTGTGGAACCTGTAAGAGTAGGACCCCAGGAGATCATTAGGTCATTGAGCATTGCCCTTGGAAGGGATTCATGTCGGTATCTTGCAGTTATTTCCCATGAGAATGAGTTGCTTTTTTTTTGGTAGTGGGGATCAAACTTGGGACCTTGCGCTTGAAAGGCAGGTACTGGAACCACTGAGCTAAATCCCCTGCCCTGAGTTGCTATTTTTAAAAAAATGCAAGACTGGACTTCCCTGGTCTAAGGCTTCCAGTCTCACATGTGACCTCTGCCTCTCACACAGGCTTCTATCATGATGCCATCTGTCATGTTGTGATACAGCCATGAAGTTCCTCACCAGCAGCACAGATGGGCTCACCTAATCTTCAACTTTCAGCCTCCAAATCTGTGAACTAAGCTAATCTACTTGTTTATAAAGTGCTCAGCTTCAGATATTTTGTTATGGCAACAGAAAATGGACTAATACAATATCTAACAATTAAACTGGTATAGAACTTGAAATTTGAATCTAGAATCCAGAGGATCCCATAATAATGCTGTTTTATTCTGCTTTAAACTAAGTTTGAGCCCAAGAGCTACATGGCTCCTCATGCAATGTCCATTTGGAAACCAGTTCTATTATGCCCACTGTTTTCCCAGGCGTTCATTCCTTCATTTTATTTCTATCACGTATCAATTACTATTGAGCAATTAACAAAATAACAAGATGTCTGTCTGAATAGAAAATATATTCTGGTGGAAGAGAACGATTATATGCAGATAAAAATATAAATGAACAATATTCTTGTGGATTATGGTAAGTGCTGTACGTAACATAAAGAAGATGGCATGATGGAAATTAATGGCAGGTCCCTTACTGTAGATAAAGTAGTCAGAGAACATCGTGGCTTGTTTTGAGAAGTAAACCATAGGGCAAAAGCTCCACAAACAGAAGATGCTTTGCTGTTATTTTAGTAGTCTGACCTCAGGGCATATGTGGGATGGAATTGCTAGGAAACAGAGTCCCTTAGTCACTGCCCTTCTGTTTGCGGGTTCTATCCTCCTGCCTTGATTTCCTCCCCATCTGCTGATTTAGTGCCTTGCATACACTCTTGCCTCTTTGATTTTTGTATTTCCTGCCCAGCTATGGATGTCACACTTTGGTGAGGGAATTAGGGAGAATTTAATGGGGACTACAAAGTTGAGGTAGGATTAAGGGAACCCCTAAAGGGTTGATGATTTCCCACCTACTGCCTCTCAGTGTGAAAGCATGAGAGGAGGAAAGAGTTTCTGGAACTTTGGGAGGGTTGCTGCTGTTCTGTTAGAGAAATGTTTAACAGGAGCTATAGTTTAAAAAGAATCTGAAAGTTAATCATGTTGTGGCAAGGTGTGAACTGGGGAAATAAAAACCCCAGACTGACTCTCCTCTTGTTTTCAATCTTTTTCAACTTCCTGTTGGTTAATGACGCCTAAGCAGAAGCTGAAGGACAAGGGACCACAAAAGCTGCAGCCCCAGAGGTCCACCTCCCAGGGCACCACAGCAGGGGGAGAAGGCTGGAGATGTAGACGAGGCCAGTGGAGAGCAACCGTCACAAAACAGAATGGGCCCAGTTCTGACGATGCTAGTTTGTGCTCCACCACTGCTCACATATCATTTAAAGCAAATGTTCAAGCAAAGGATAAAGAAATCAATGCACAACTAACATTTCTCCATAAAACTGTCCTGTGCAGGCAGGTGGTCCCTAGGGTAGGGCCACCAAGACTATATGTCTTCTAAGAAGATGATGTCATTCTTGTAACTTGCTAACTAAAGTCTTTCCCAGGATATATCATTCTGCAGCAAATCATGTTATAATGAGATTGTACTATGTAATATTCTAGAAAAATTAAGATAGCCTGACAATTGTAGTAACAAACATTCTAAACAAGGGTGCACCAACCATTTGAGTGACTGTTTGAGACATTCAAGATGACAGGCTTTGGTAGCTTAAGCTCTGGTTTATCCTGGATAAAATGAAAATTGCCTTCTGGCTGGTCTTGCAAAAATTTGGATCGCAGGTAATAAGTGACAAGATGAATTTTCCTTTCCAATCAAGTCACTTGTCACCCTTCAGTCCACCTTCAATTACTTGTGCTATCTTTAGCATTCAAGATATATATATATATATATATATATATATATAAAACAAATTATAGGAAGCTATTTAAAGGCCAGAAATGAATTTTCTTTTTCTCATTTTTTTGTACTTCCTCAAACTCAAAGTCATACATTTGTGGTTCATTTCAGTCCATTTCAATTCAAATCAACTTCACAACTTAGCAAACATCTATTGAATTCCTATTCTGTCCCAGGTTCAGATACAAATTCCATGTACTATAATTACCTTTTGAAAAAACTTTTAAATTATTCAATGTGTATCAAACTGAATTGTGACTTTTATGTTGATAGCCTTATATCAGTTTATCTTTTTCTTAATCAGTATTACTCTCTGACACAATTAATATTTAATTTCTTTCCTTGAGGGTAGTAGCATTATTACCTATGTACCTGGCCATTTGATCAATATTTCAGCCCTTGGTCACCAGTTGGAACACTTAAGAGTCATCTACACACTCTTTGCATAGGTTTTTCTAACATTCATTGACTGTGGCAGGCACACTTGCATCCTGGTAGGGAATGTGATGATGGCTTTGTCAGCTAGCAGGACTGAGATGCTGGAGCTCATGTTTGCTTATGTTATAATTAGTACTAGGCCAAGAACTATGGAGACACAGAGATGAGAACTGTGAAGGTCTTGCTCTCAAGGAGATCCTAGTCTTATGTGGAATAGATGATATAGAATAACTGTGATTATTAAGCTGGACTGTTAATTTTATTGGTTTAGGAGCCACCCAGGAGATTAGGAAAGCACACCTCTGGGTGTGTCTTGGTGGGTCATGGAGGCCTGACGTTGAGTACTATATCTAGTCCCTGGACCCTTCCACTCTGGCACTGTTCCCCTGCTCTGCTTCCCAGCTACCATGAACTAAGCAGCTTTGCTCCGCCACACCCTTCCACCCGGATGGTTCTACCTTGGAGCCATCTGAACATGGACAGATTCTCAAACTGTGAGCCAAATAATTCTCTCCTTTTTTAAGTTGCAGGCATTGAGCATTCTGTCCAGGAACAGGAAAGCTGCTCACATGCTAATACACAAGGGAGAAGGTATGAGTGTCTTAAACTGGCAAGAGGAGGTGGTTAAATCTGAGGACTATCACAAGGCCTAAAAAGAGAAAGTGGCATTTGAACAGGATCTGGAAAAATAAGCAAGATTTCAAGGGCATGAGTGGTGGTAAAGAGAGCTTAGACAGTGTGAACATAGGCAAACTCAGACTCAGAGAAGACAGAGATGTTCAGGGTATGTGACAATGCTCAAAACACTGCTGCCAGGGTAATGAGAGAGAGGCCTTGCGGTGGAAAGAAGAAGGATAATAGGATTACTCCTTATATGCTCTTTATATAGATTGCTCCTCATATAGCATGAGACATGTTACTCAACCTTTGAAGACTCAGTGGCCTGGCTTTTTGATGGAAGAATAGCACTGTCTCATCTTTTGTTGGATATAAAGAAGCTGAGGTGGTTATTGAACACCAGTATCCTTCTCTCATATCTGAGGTTTTTCTGAAATCACTAGTGAAAGGAAGATTTGAAGACTATTATTTTAGATTGTAGAATAATAATTAACTTCTACTGATTATTTCATCCGTGCCAAACCCAGGCTAGGCATTCGTGTGCATCTTCCCTATGAATCAGGTTCTATTAGATACCCATTTTGTAGCTGAAAAACTAGAACTTACAAAGCTGAAGTAAATGTCCAAAGACTAGTTAGTGGTAGAGCACAAAATCCGAGACAACAGTCTGGCTCCATGGCCTAGATTCTTAAGCACTATGCTGCATTACGCCCTGGATAAAGCTGACACAAATCCATTGAACACACAGTATGTGGTTTACTGTCAATAAGCCAGAGACAAAGACCTCGGGCCTCATAACCCTTATGTTCTGTACAATATGAAGGCCAATGACAAATCGGTTTTATAATTTTAAGATTTTGTTGACAAGTATTAATTTTACATATAAATCAACCTCTCTTTCTCCACTGATCAAATCTAATCTCCTTTTTCAGCCCTTCTCCCCCTTCCCCCAATACAACCTTCCAATCTCTAGTAATCACAATTCTTTCAGGTCAACTATTTTAACTTCCATATATAAGAGAGAACACACAGTACGCTTGGTGTCTGATTTCTTTTAACATAATATCCACCGGTTCCATCCATTTTTGTTGCAAATGACAAGCTTTCATTCTTCCTTATGATTGAGTAACACTCCACTGTATTCACATACCATATATTTTAGCCATGTACCCATGAATGGGCACGTAGGTTGGTTCCATATCATAGCTATTGTGACTCGTGTCTCCATAAACATGACTGTCCCTCATTTCTTCACTGTGCTGAACTCATTCGGTTATGTACCCAGAAGGGGATAACTGGATCATACGGTAGATCTATTTTCAGATCTTTGAAGAACCTTCATACTGTTCTCCATAATGCCTGTACTGATTTTACATTCTCACCAACTGTGTATAAGGGTTCCTTTCCCTCCACATCCTTGCCAGTGATGTGCATTTTTCTGATGACTAATATTGAACAATTTTTTCATATACTTGTTGGCCATTTGTATTTCTTCTTTTGAGATGTATATATTCAATCATTTGCCCATTTCGTACTTGGATTAGTTATTTTTGTTACTGTTATGTTTATTGATTTCCTTATGTATTCTCTATGTTATTCCTCTATCGTTGGCAGATATTCTCTCCATTCTGTATACTGCAACTTCACTCTGTCCATTGTTTCCTTTGCTATGCAGAAACATTTTAGTTTGATGTAATTCCATCTCTCAGTTTTTGCTTTTAGTTCCTGTACTTTCAGAGTCCTATGCAAAAAAATCATGGCTGTACTAATTTCTTGACGTATTTCCTCTATTTTTTTTTTTTGGTAGTAATTTCAGAGTTTCAGCACTTACATTTAGGTCTTTGATCTACCCTAAGTTGTTTTTCTACAGAGCGTCAAACTTTTGTCTTCTATGTGTGGATATCCAGTTCTCCCATTGCTGAAGAGGTGATCCTTTGCCCAGTGTATGTGTCTGGCACCGTTGTCAAGAACCCTTTCACTGTAGATAACTTGGTTTATCTACATTCTATATTCTGATCAATTGGCCTGTGTATTTTTATGTCAATACCATGATGTCTTTGCTAATATGGCTCTATAGAAGATCTCAAAATAAGGTATTGTGATGCTTCCAACTTTTTAAAAAAAAATTTTCCCCATAAATTCTTTTATTGGTACTACATTTTAGGTATACAATACATTTACATTTATCACTGGGTGCTTGTACCTGTACATGATGTATCTTGGTTCTTATTTTTTCCCATTCCCTATCCTCCCTTCATCCACTCCACCCTTCCCTATTTACAAAGACTTTTGTTTCCATTTTTTCCTTTTCTCATAATTTTTCCTTTCCCTTCTTTCCTTTCCCCTACCCCTCCCACTTCCCCTTTATATATTCTAGACAGTAATCCTTTGTCTGAGGTACAGCTGCTAAAAACTTTTTCCCACATTGTAGGCTGTCTCTTAACTCTGCTGGTGGTTTCTCTTGCATTGCAAAAGCTTTTTAATAAGATGAGATCCCACTTGATTCTTTTGTGCTCGTTGCTGTGCTACTGAGGTTTTGTCCATAAAGTCTTTACCTATGCCAATGTCTTCAAGAGTTATACCTAACTTATCTTCCAGCAAGTTTAGTGTTTCTGTTTTAATAAATCTTTAATCCACTTAGATCTTATTTTAGTGCATGGTGATAGAGACGGGTCTAGTTTTAATCTTCTGGCAGGCTGAAATTCAGTTTTTCCAACACCATTTATTGAAGACTCTATCTTTCCTCCAGTGAGGGTGGTTGGCTTCTTTGTCAAAGATGAGGTGGCTGAGTATGTATGAAGTAGTTTCTGCATCTTCTAATCTATTCTACTGATCCT
>NW_004624888.1:2853562-2875132 GCF_000247695.1 Heterocephalus glaber
CCTCCTTCAGGGTATGTCCCTGCTGTCACAATAGACAACATGGGCTGCAGTGTGCAGATATAAGTCAATGAATCTCAGCAAGCCAGTAGCAAACCTGTGAGATTCAGGCTGATTTCTGGCTGCAAGTCCCAAGTTGAGCTCCCTGTCCTCCTGCAGGGTTGAACTCTGCAAGGTTCTACTGGAGGTTCCAGCTGCCCTTCCTCTGAAGATAGTCTAAGTTCTGAGGAAAGGTGATGATCTCTCCAACTTACCAAGCACGGTGGTCTGGTGTGCCTTTATTGCAGAGATTTCTCTTCACTCTCCAGAGGGCTTCAGTTTTCATCAAGGAGCCTGAGAGAGGCCCTCTTTCTGTTGTTCACTTCTGCTCTATCTTCTGGAGCTCAGGACGATGGGCTTTATGACCCCCTGTGCCTCTGTAATGTGGAACCAGGTACCGGCACAGACCGGAGGCCACAGGCGGGGTGGGGGTGGGTAGGGGGTGCGGTAAGAGGGTGCTGCAGGCACCCATGTGGCTAAGCTGGTCACTGGGGGGCAGGGCACGGGCCGGATGGAGCCACTCCATGCGGCCGAGGTCAAGATGCCTCCAACTTTGTTCTTTTTGCCCAAGATTGCTTTGGCTATTTGAGGTCTTTTGTGATTTCATATGAATTTTTTTCTAGTTCTGTGAAAAATCTTGCATCTGCAGATGGCTTTGGATAGTATAGACATTTTAATAATACTAATTCTTCCAATTCATGAACATGGGAGGTCTATCTTTTAATGTCTTCAATTCCTTTCATTCGTGTTTAGTAATTATCATTGTAGAAGGTTTTCACCTTGGTTACATGTATTCCTAGGTCATTCATTCATTCACTCATTCATCTAGTTAACTATTGTGAGTGGGATGGCTTTCATTTTTCTTTCTCAGGGAATTCCTCACCAGTGTATGGAAAGGATACTGATTTTTTTGTATGTTGATTATGTATCCTGCAATGTTACTGACAGTTCTAACAGTCTTGAGGTAGAGCCTTTAAGTATTTTTAACATATATAGAATCATATCATTTATAGTTTGACTTCTTCTGTTATTATTTGCCTTTCCTAGATGCCTTTTGCTTCTACCTGTTGCCTAATTGCTCTGGCTAAAACTTCTAGTGTTGTAATGAATAAGAGCCATGGGAGTGAGGGCCCTTACTTTGTTTATGGTCTTGGAGGAAGTCTTTTGTTTTTTTTTTTATAGAGGAAGTTCTTTTAGCTTTTTCCCATTTCGTATGAGAGTGGTGGCTGTGTGTTTGTCATATATATCGTTTATTAGGTTGAAGTACAATTTTCTATACCTAGTTTGTTCAAGCTTTTATCATGAAGGGATAATGAATATTATCAAATGCCTTTTCTGCATCTATTGAGATGATCTTATGATTTGCATCCTTCATTCTGTTGACGTGATGTATTACATTCATTGATTTGCATATGCTGAAACATCTTGGCATCCTTGGAATGAAACCAATTTCATCACGGTGAATGATCTTTCTGATGTGCTGTTGAATTTTATTTGCATGTATTTTGTTGAGAATTTTCACACTTATATTCGCCAGCTGTATCGCTGTATAGTTTCCGTTTCTTGTGTTCTTACCTGGTTTTGATAACAGGGTCATACTGGCCTAGTCTGAGTTTGTAAGCGTTCCCTCCCTTTCAATTCTATGGAATATTTTGAGATGAATTAGCCCAGCTTCTTTCAAATATTTAGCAAAATTCAGCAGTAAAGACTTCTGGTTCTCAGCTATTCTCTGTTGAGAGAATTTTTATTATTAAAGCAGTCTTACCATTATTGGTCTATTCTGGGTTTTTTTATGTCCTCAAGTTCAACTTTGGCAAGTTGTGTGTCCGGAAATTTGCCCATTTCTTGTAGGTTTTCTAATTTCTTAACATATGGTTTTGCACGATAATCCTGATGATCCTTTGTATTTCTCTGGTACAGCTTTGATGTCTCCTTTTTCAGCTCTGATTTTATTTGCATCTTCTCTCGTTTTTTCTTCATTAGTCTACTAAGACTAAATATTTGTCAACTTTTTATCTTTTTAAAAAACAACGCTTCATTTCATTGATCTTTTGTACTTTTTTATAGTCTGTATTTTATTGATTTCTGCTCTGATCTTTGTTCTTTCTTTCTACTAATTTAGGGCTTGGTTTGTTCTTGCTCTTGTAAATCCTTGAGATGTACTGTTACATTGTTTATTTGAAATCTTTCTACTTTTTGATGTTGGCACTTACTACTATAAAATTCTTTCAGTGCTACTTTTGCTATATCTTATGTTTTTCTATTTTATGTTTTCATTTTCATCTGTTTTGAGAAAATTTTTAAACTTACCTTTTGATTTCCTTCATGATCTACTATTTGGTCAAAAGCATATGGTTAAATCTCCACCTATTTACATAATTTCCAAAATTTCTTTTGTTGTTTAGTTCTAGTTTCATTCCATTGTGATCAGAAAAGATATAGCATCTGATTTCATTTTTAAAATTTGCTAAAACTTGCCTTTTGGCTTAATATATGTTCTATTCTAGAAAAATTTTCATATTGATAAAAAAATGTATATTCTGCAGTTGTTTGATGTACTATTTTCTTGATGTCTGTTAAAAATTTATTTGATCTATAATTAGTTTAGCTTTGATTTTTGTTGATTCTTTGGTCTAAATGACATGTCCATTGATGAAAGTGAGGTAGGTTTAATAGTGTTTGTTTTATAAAAGTGGATGTTCCAACATTAGGTTCATATAGATTTATAATCATTATATCTTGTTGAATTGATTCCTTGGTTGTCATATAATGACCTTCCCTGTCCTTTATTACAGTTCTTATCTTAAAGACTATCTTTTCAGATACAAGTATAACTACTCCGCACTTTAGGTTTCTAATGCTTAAAAAATCATTTTTTATCTTTTCACTTTCAGTCTGTGCATGTCTTCACTGGTGAAGTGAGCATTTGTAGTTAGCATACTGTTGCTGTTTTTTTTATTCTTTCATCTGTTCTCTTTTAATTGGAGAATTTAGTCCATTTATATTTGAAGTTATTATTAATAATTAAGGATTTACTCCTGTCCTTTCTAGTTATTTCAAACATTTGTTATTCTTCCTTACTTTTTCACCTTTGTGGTTTGATGATTAACTGTATTGATAACATTTGATTTTTTTTAAATTTCTCTTTCATGTATCTACTCTTCCAAGGAGATTTATACTTTCACATTCTTGCATGATGGTAGTTATCTTTCTTTCACTTCTGAACCTAGGACTCCTTTATGAATCTTTTGTAAGGTTGGTCTGATGGCCATGAATTTCCTCGGTTTTTTTGCTTGTCTTAGAAATTTACATATCCTTCATTTCTGAAGCATAATCTTGCTAAAAATAGTAATTTTGATTGGTAGTTCTTTTATCAGGAGTTGGACTATGTCGTTCCCTTCTGGCCTATAGGGTTTCTGATAAAAAAAAAAAAAATCTGCCGTTAGTCTAATGGAATTGCACTTAAATGTGACTTGGCACTTTTCTCTTGCAGATTTTACAATTTTTTTCTTTGTCTTATACTGTTTTGACTCTAACATGCCATAGTGAGGATCTTTTCTGGTCATGTCTATTTGGGTTTCCATAGTCCTCCTATACATAAATGTGCATTGTTTTCCCAAGATTAGGGGAGTAGTCCACTATTATTTCATTGAATAAGTTCTCTTTGTAATTATCTTTTTTTCTCCTTGCCTTTGAGTAGTCCAAATATGTGGATATGTGTTTATTTAATGGTGCCCCTAAAGGTCTTAAATGCTCTCTTCATTCTTTCTTATTATTTCTTTGGTTTAACTGGAATATTTTAAAAGACCTTTCTTCAGGTTCAGATAGTCTTTCTTCTGCTTGATGTAGTCTGAAGTTGGGGCTTTTATCTATATTTGATTCTGACTTACTGAGCATTTCATTATTATTGCTTCTATTTAATCTCTATCTCTTTGCTGAATTCCTCATTCATATCCTGCATTGTCTTTCTAATTACATTTAACTGTTTATCAGTATTTTCTTGTATTTCATTGAGCTTTTTTTTCCCATTAAGTTTCTTGGTAGATTTTAGGTATACAATACAGTTACATTCATCATTGGGATCTTGTACCTTTACTTTTATAATCATTATTTTACATTGTTTATCAGGCATTACTCCATAACAATTCGCTTGGAATTTGTTGCTGGAAAGTTTATTTCTTTTGGAGCTATCATATCACCTTGGTTTTTCATATTTATTGTGCTCCTTACATTCAGATTTATGCATCTGATGGGTCAGATATCTCCACTATCTCTACTGCTTTTATGGGATGGTCCTAGTAAGTGGCATTCTTCAGAAGATGTGACTGAGGGTGTCAGTTTGTTATATAATGTTGGATTTATTTCCAGCGGGGAGCTGTATTATAATTTCCTTATGGCTTCCTTACCTGTGACTAATGGCTTGGGCACATAACCTATCATTGCATAGTTGGGGAGGCCTACTGTGTCTGTAGGCCATACCAGAGTAGGGGTATTCTAGCAATTCAAGAAGCACAGTACAGAGAGCAGTGGGTATGGGGTGCTCACTGTATGGCTGCTCTTACAATGGGAGTGGCAGCCCCTATCAAGTGATGAGAGTTTCCTTAGGCACTGTTGGTGTTCACTCTGCTACTAGCAAGGTCCTCAGGCGCTGGCAGCTCCAGCACTAGTGAGGACCAAGAAGCACTTGTCCTCTGACCAGGCAGTGACAAGGGTCTAGATGCTGCATGGGGAGAAGGTGGTGCCAGAAACCACAGAATACCCTCCGTGGCACACATGCAGTCCTGACACCAGCTGTGGTCAGGTAAGGTAGGAGGGGGGTGGGTTGCAGCAGGAACCATGGTGATCCCCTCTGCTGGTAGCAGTACTCACCTGGGCGTGGAATAATCAAGAGCCCCTCTGGGCTGTGTCTGGCTGAGTGTGCCAAGTTGAGGACAGTGCCCAGAGCCGAGTCCGTTCTCCCCTCCACCTCTGCCCCTTTGTCTATAGTGTGTACCCAGAGGAAGGCAACAGCAAAGCCATGGAGTGGTTCTAGGCAGCCTCAGCCTGCTCCTGTGGGCAAACAGGTTCCTGAGCACCACACCAAGGCAGGGGCAGCCAGAGCTGCACTGCACCTGGCTTCAGTCCTGACACCAGTACAAGTCCACTTTGGGCTGGCCACACCCCTAGTCTCAGAGGGCAAGCACCCTAACTCTCAGATCTCAAAGATCTGCCCTCTGTTTCCCTCCACACATGGCCCTCATGCCCTATGCCAGGACACTCAGCAGGCTTAGGCCACTGTCACTTTCTTGGGCCAAGTTGAGTCTGCAAGGCGGCTGTCCCCCTACGCCAGTGCACTACCATGTCTTTGGGGTTCTGGGGATACCCATGTGCAGGGATTTCTGACCCCAAACTCACACAGTAGCTCAGTTCTAAAGATGGATCCTGGCTGCAGTGCCCTGGGTATTCACTGGGAGACGGTGTGAGATCCTTTTCCAAAGCCAGATTACTCGCAGATTTCAGGTAACTCACCCAAGTGAGCTGCAAGCCCATGAGGACTGTGAAACTCCCCAGTTCCTAGGTTTGCTAGCACCTGCACTGGCAGAGTTTGCTGGGAGCTCACCCTTACCCCAGCAAAGGGGAGGCTCCCCTGCCCCATCTATGGACCCAGCTGACAGATGCTGGGGTGTTTTATTTCTCTTACTATGCTGCTGCCCCAGCTCTCTGTGTCTTATAAGACTCCAGTCTCTGTCCTGCTGATTTCCAGTGTTCTCCCACTGTCCCTACTCTCAAATGCAGCCACACACTTGGCACTTTGGGCTTTCTCATGGAGGAGGAAGTGAGTGCTGGACCCCTCTATTCAGCCATCCTGAATCCCCGAGTTGCAGCTGGATACAGGATGGAGGTGGAGCCGGGGAGCTCAGGCAGGTGAACGTGGGGTGTGAAAGAAAAGCAGAGGTGGTGCCAGGGACCAGGGTTTTATGTGGCTTCACAACATCACTCTGTGGCTTCCCATTCTCGTGTGTCTTCTTCTAACCAGCCTGTCAGACTGAGAAAGGGGAACTTGTTCTGCTAGGACTCTCATTCAGAGCAATGCCTAGGGACAGTAGACACTGGAGTGCAGGAACACGGGCAGGCCAGTGTCCAGTGCTGATAGTGACCATGGAAATTTTTCCTGTGATATTGGCCCAAATTGAACAGTAAGCTCTTTTCAGGCCCCAAGCACACCCAAAGCAGTTCAGTCTGAGGGGGAAGTGAGAGCCGCATAGAGTGTGTGGAATGTCTATCTTGGGAGTTTCGCTAACCACTTTGCTTTAATTACTTTACATTTTTTAAGCTACAGAGAATGTAAAGGTTTTCCCACTCAGCCCAGTTTTGCTTCTGTGCTTGGTAGAAAGTCATTTTCCTCCCTCCTAATCTCTCCTTTTCTCCCAATATGCATGTATTTTTCTCCATGAAGAAAACCCTGGGTCTCTCTATCCATGAGTGTGTGACCAGACCCCCAAGTGGATCTTTAGTACCTAGCACAAGCCAGAGGGGGGCTGTGCATTTGTGGGCCAGGTGTCACAGGCCTGTAAGGGAGGCTGTGCATCCAGGCTGCGTCTGATGCCTGCTCCATGCTGCAGGCCAAGCTACTGAACCTGGAAAAGCTCCTTTCCTTAGCTGTGTCATGGGGAAACATGGCTAAAACCAAACTCTTAGGGTTTTTACGAAGAGTTAAATAAAGTATGTTAAATCTTTAACTTGGGGTCTGGCAGATAAGAAGTACTTGATAAATATTATCTGCTAATTTATTATGGTTAGGTTTGTGATTGGCCTTATTAATAAGCTTAATCAAGTGCCTAGAATGCAGAAAATAATCAATAATCCCCTCTTCTCTCAACAAAGCCGGACTCAGAATCTCCCGAGCTGGAGTAAGCTGTGCTCATAGTGGAGAAGAGGCACAGTGGTACAGATGGCATGGGTCATTTCAAGGGCTGAGACTGGGCCGGGGGTGGGGCAGGGACAGTAAGGACAAAGGATGAAGGCAGGCGAGGTTTTTAGGGTGCAGGGCGGGCGCGCCTGGTGACGGAGTGGAAAGGGAACACACACTGGCTCCCTGCTGCAAACAAAGCCTTTGAGCTTGATGCCTCCACTGTCTCTTGCCAGGACAGCGCAGCTTGGTAAGCAGCACAGGACCTCAGTGGCACGTTAGTGTTAATGTTAGCACGTTAGTGTTAGTGTTAGTGCTCATGGGTTTACTGGCTCACCAGCTCAGGGGCTGAACTGTACCAGGCTCAGCTAACCCCGCTGGGCTTGCTCCGCATCCCTAGCTAGGGGCAGGGCTCCAGAAACCCACCTGGTCCCAGATGGCTGGTGTTGCTGAGGCAGCGGAGTGACTGGGCTGCTCTGTCATCACCCAGCAAATAGTGAGGCCTGCTCAGCCAGAGTCAGCAGAGTTCTAAGGGAAAGCAGAAGCAGACAGAGCCCTGTACTTAGCGGCGGCACACATTCTACCACATTCTGCTGGCCGGAGCAAGTCGTGCACAATCATTGTCCACGGAATAAAATGGATGGAGGGGAGAGGGGTCATGAAGAATGAGAACATTTTTGCAACAAGTCTGCCACACATATCAATTTATAGAAGTCAAACTTGCGCAACCAGGAAACAGTGTCCGCCCTAACCTCAGCACTCAGCTAGGTTGCCTGTTACGCATTTCCGACAGTCTGTCTGTCCATCCTGGGCTTTACTCATTCCCTAATGACTGAAAACAGAGTTTTAGATGCTCAGATGGAGGTCCCATTCGAATCTGGTCCTCCATACTGAAAGCCCCATTCTGCAGAGGCAATCTGGAAAAACTGGATGCAGATCACTTTGTCGTAACTGATCCTATTTCCCCAGAGACCTGTTATTTTTGTTCTCATCATTTCTGATTGATCTGGGCAGGATCTGAACCTGCTATTCTCTAACCCTTAGCTTCCAAATTGCTCTGACAAGCTGATTTTTAATAATTTATAAACAAATGCTTCCATTTATTGAAGGTGTTTATTTGTGAAGCAATTCAGTGACAAATCCTTACGTAAGTCACTCATGTACTTTGGAAAATGAGATTTTTTTTTCAATGAAGGCATCCTGTGCACACACTGGTGGATACAGAAATCAGAATACTGAGCAGTATTTCCCTGAGGTTTTTAGCTAGAATAACCAAAAATGTCGTCCTTGAGCCAGTGAACTATCTCTCAGTGGCTGGGGACCGACTGACATGGCCCTGTAAGAGTGTACACACCACCTTCCCAGTGGGATCACTAGATGATCTACTTAGCAGCTGCAATTTCAGGACCACAGGAAATGCACCCATCCATCCGCTATTCATGATAGCTGAAATCGACAGCACACAAAGGCTCTTATTGTGTACGTACTTAAAATTAAGGTTTAATCTGAAAATCTCCCTGTTGGCTCTAATGCAGGGACTTGCATTCACATGAATGATACAATATGGTTAGATATAAGTATGACAGACAGATGGACAGAATGATATTTAATCTTTTATATATTCATTCATTCATTCTTTTTTTCATCAAATATAATCAGCATTTACTGTGTGCCACCTTTCTTTCTTCCATCATTTGTCCTATTTTAAAATGTTCCTTTCTTTCTTGTTTCCCTTCTTCCTTGTTTCTTTCATTTTCACTTCTCCAGCTAAAGTAACATTATGTGGGCTCCTAACCTCAGTGCAGAACTCTCAGCAGCTGGAAAGGACCAAGCGCAAGAGTCACCCCCTGAGCTCGCTAGGTTGAAACTAGCTACTAATCATGCCTGTTTATTCTGACACACTGATATCTTGGGGCCTTGCTGGCCCTGGAAGGGACTGCCCTTCCCCGTGCTAGCTCATCCCTAAAGAGGGTAGAAGACTTGCCCTAGAGGTGCACATTTCATATTCAACCAACAAACTCAAACCCCAGGCTCCTTACCCCTCTCCTCTATTTCACTCTTACATTTCAAAGTCATTATCCACCTGCCCTGAACACTCAAGAGCCAGGTATATCTGAGGATCCCATAACTGAAAATCAAGGCCCACAGAAATTATTCAAACTAGTCCATCCTTTGTCTCTGCCCTGCCTAGCGCATTTCTTTTTGGGAAAACTTTAGTGAAGGTGCCTGCTACATTTCCCCTCCCCTCCCTCTGCACACGGCTCTGGGTGGAGGACCTCTGCTTCCTGTTTCCAGGTATCTGTGAACATAAATGCTTCTTCCTTCACAGCCATCTCCATATCTGCATGTCTTACCACAGTGGATGGAAACCAATGCCAGCTACATTCTAAAACACCTAAATACCTAGAATCAAACAGGAGGTGAGAACTGCTTGTCAAGATCTTTTCTACAGACCCACATATGAATCAGATCTGACCACTAGAATATAAAGACAAGTGAACCCAAAAGATATCTACCAGTGGCCAGGAAAATAGCCAAAGGAAAAGCTGCCTTAGGCCCATCTGCAGAGGTGCCTAAGCTTCCCGCTCCTCAAAAGAAGGAGGACCCTGTATCTCCATGCCAACCACAAAGCAGGAATAGGCTGTGTCTGTTCCCATTATTTATTTATTTATTTATTTTTTGGTACTGGGGATTGAACTCAGGTCCTTGTGCTTGCAAGGCAGGTGGAGGAACCACTGAGCTAAATCCCCGGCCCACTTCCCATTCTTTATGTAAGAAAATATTTCGAGATAGAAAGTTGAGCCAAGTGTGTCCCTGCCCTGAGAGAGGTTCCCTGCTGATGATGGAGACAAAGGCTGTGAACAAGTTCAAGCTCTCTGTGTGGCTCTCAGGAAAGGCTGAGGTACAGGAAGAATTTTAGTTGAGTCTTGAAAGATGAGCAGAAGTTCACTTGAAGGTCAGCTTGGGGATCTCCAGTAGAGAAATATGATTTTTTTGCATGAATAAAAAGTGTGTGAAAGGATGTGTAGAGCTTTTTAAAAAAACATTTGATAACATTTCCATGCTTTGGAATTTTTCTATGGTTTGTGGTTTCTCCATCAGCCGCTCTACCTAGTCAGCAAATTCCAAGAGTAGAGCAGAACTGCAGAGCTGCAGTCTATCATCAAGGAGACGAGCTGTCCCTGGGGGTTGCTAATTTATAAACACCGGGACAGATTTTGCACTTCAGAACTCAGACCCTGTCTCACCGGCCTAGGGGAAAGAAAGGAGAAGAAAGCAATATAGGTTGCATGTGCTTGGCTCTTAAAGAATTGCTTGAAATAATAACAGGGAAAGAAAAATGAGCTAAATTTTTAGCAGCAGATTTATTTCTTGCCATTGCTGTGCTTGATTCCTCAGCAAACTGTTATGTGCCTGATCCAAAACACCGGAAAAGAAGTGCAGGACATGCCACTCTCAGGACACCAGCATCAAGCGTGGCATCATTGGTGCAGTGGCTCCGATCTCTGGCAGTCACTGATGTTCATGAGTTCCCAAATCCAAAGGTTTGCAAAGCCCAAGGTACTCCATTCATTTCAAACTGCTCTACTCTGCCCAGACCCAAACCATGCTCAGGTCTAAGAGAGATGACTCTTGAGAATCCGAAAAGTCCCAATTACTCTAAATCACTCTGCAAAGCAAGCACAAGTTAATCGAGGCTCCAATGCGAGCATGTTTGGCATCAGTCAGGCATGCGACAAAGATTGTCATACATAAAACAGCAAGCCCAACAGTTGGCCAAAACCTCAGGAAAGTCTGTTTTCAGTTGGATTAAATAAACCCACACCAGCCTATTTAACACATTAGACTGTGTGGGAGGAAAAGCTGGAAAATGTCTCTAATAAATAAATATAGTGCTGATTAGCAATGAATTTCTTCTTCACTGTTAACCTCTCAGCAGGGATATTTGGTTATTTTATTAAAGTGTGAAATAATTATCCTTATTTAATGGTAGTGGATCAGCAGTATTTCCAGCTGAACTCAGGGTTTTGTACCTTTCCAGGTTCGAGACTACTATGATTGCTAGAAGGTCTTTCTTTTCCCAAGTTGTTAACCCTCATTTGGTGTTTTAATAGGATGTTTTAGACAGCAAAGGTGCTGTAAATAAAAGACCTTAGAGCATCCCTTTGCAGAGGAGATAGTCTGAAGCAAACTTGCTGAAAATAAAGCACCATCATCGGCATCTTGGGAATTTGTTATTGTGTGTGAGGCACAATGATAAAACTGTGTGTGGCAACATCTGAGTTCTCAGAACAACTCTATGAAAGAAGGCCTTTTATTAGCCCCATTTTACATACAGGAAACCTAGGGAGGCTACACAGGCCACCCAGAATAGCACAAATGAGAAGGGGAGGAGCAGAGGTTCAAGCCACACACCATCCCAATGCCGACCCTGCCCTACAGACCACAGTGGCTGGAGGGCCAGAGTGGGCCCAGCCGTTCCATTCTCTGAAGTTCTTTCATATGCAGTGTGGGCTGGGGGCTGGGGGAAATGCTTATACATAGTTTGCCTTTCCAGCCACCCCAGGATTGTGAGCTGCTTAAGATGCTATGTTTCTTCCACTTACACATTCAGCACCAGATATACAGTCAGGCCATTGGTAATGGATCAATTAATGTGCACCAGGTTAGAGAATTAATGAATTTATCCAAAAGTCATGATCCCTTTGGCAGTTTTTAAGTTTGAAGTAAATGACACCACACTACCAATTTGTATAAATATCAAAATTCCAATATAATTTAGTTTCCCAAAATATCCATGTATCCACTTAAAAGGAAGAGTCATTCCAAATTATCATCCACATTCCACCCACCCTAACAGATACACCAGCCAGTGCTTGGACAAAATGAGCTCAGAGTAATTATAGAATTGTCCTGGACAATAGATATCAACTTAAATGAGATTCATGTCTACTAGTGACAGATTCCTGGCCTTTGTCATCGGCATAATTCAGTTGAAGGATCCTGGGGAGAACTGCAGATGAAACACTAAATAGCAAGGGCATATATTCAAGGAATTTCCTTATTTCCTAATACTTGTGATGTAAAGTTAATTATCCAATGTACAGCTTTCAGGAGCCGGGGATTTAGCTCAGAGGTTCTGCTGCCTGCCTTGCAAGCACAAGGTCCCAAGTTCGATCCCCGGTACCCTCCCCCCAAATAAACAATATATGCCCTTCAAAAGTAAGAAGTTCTCATTAACTTCAAACACTCAGTCCATTTTGTTTCTTTTCAAAATCATAGCCACTCAGGTCTCATACACACTGTGTCAGATAAATTAGGTGTCATCTCCATCTAGGTTTGCAGATGCACAGTCCTGTGCTGCAGAAAGACATTTTAGTCAAGGACAGACTGACTATATGACAGTGATCCTAAGAGAATGTAATGGTGTAGAAAAAACTCCTATCCCTGGAGACATCACAGCATCCTGACACTGAAACACAATGCATTACCACGTGTCTGATGATGCCAGTGTAAACAAACCCACCGTGTTGACAGGCATAGAAAAAAATAGCGTGTGCAATTATGCACGGTACAGAATACCTTTAATGATAACCGATGACTATATTAGTGCCTTATGTATTTACCATGCTATACTTTTTATTGTTTTAGAGTCTGCTCCTATCTATTAAAATGTTTGCTATAACGCAGTGTGCTGTTCGCCAGGAGCAGCCTCCTAGCAGTGTGCCCAGCGCGCCTCCTGTCAGTCTCCGTCCTGCACCTGGTGTGGTCTCACGCTGCTGTGGTCACTGTGACCCTGGCTCACCTGCACACACTCCATGTAGCCCGGGTGTGTCGCAGGCTCGCCCACCTCGGTGGCTGTCAGCGTACTCTGTGATATTAACTCAGCACTGACCCGTCACCTGGACACAGTTCTCAGAACAGAGCTCAGCCATTGTGCAGCACCTGACACGGGCGGGCAGGCCAGTTTCTGCCAGGAGCGGGTGGAGGTGTGGAGTTGAGCTCAGAGCAACCAGAGCTGGGCCACCTGGCTCACGTCCGAGCCTTGCCGTTGGCCAGCCGAGGGCCTGGCCAAGTTACCTGCTGCCCCTGGGCCCTGATTCTCCTCATCACACGCTGAGGGTGATAGTGAAGGTACCCAGTGCCAGGGGGGTCCTGAGAGCACTGAACGGAATGCCACACACAGAGCCATCGGGCAGTGCCTGTTTCTGGACAATACTTAAGAAAGGTTAAATATAACTGGCTTTGTGTTATCACCCATTTATCTTAGGCCCTTGGATCTCATGTGGAATAATGCAAGTTGAGGAGGGCCTAGCATTCAAAAGAGAGCCTTGCTAATAAAGTTGTTTGCTTTACTTACCAGTTTGATGTCTTACTGACTAGAGTTCCATTTCCACAGTCTAGATGTGACATTATCACTGTACTGAAAAACATATAAATATAACTGTTCTGTCTGGGACAAAATTGAAGAAAACAAACAAAACTCACCTACATATAGACACTATTGGACAAGAGGAAGGGGACCAGGGAAAAGAAGACATTAAGGAGGGTGGTAGATAAGACGAAGTATGAGACATGGTTGAAGTATACGGTGTATGTTTAGGTTTTTAAAACTTATTATAGCAAACATATTGCCAAAACTACTCCCCTGAAATACTCTCCATTGCTTTAAGTACATATAGCCCATCGTTCTTGTTCTTGCCACTTTCTGAGGCAGTTCTAGAAACCCTTTCATGAGTGACTTTTTGTGGCTGCTTCAATGTCTTGAATAGATGCAGATGTTTATGGCAATCTCTATCAAACAAAAACATCATGGTGTGTCCTCCTCCACTTTATTCACTAGATCTGGCACCCTGTGACATCTGACTCTTTCCTAAAATCAAAACAACCATAAAAGATAAAGATTTTGAGTTGAATTTGGACAGTGAGGCAGCCCAACAGCACAATGAAAGACCTGAAGAAAGAAAGCTTCCAGAACTGCTTCAGAAATGGGCAAGAATGATGGGATAAATGTGTCTGAAGTGTGTATGTGGGGGTTATTTTTTTTTTGGAACCAGGAATCGAACTCAGGACCTTGTGCTTGTAAGGCAGGCGGCAGAACCACTAAGCTAAATCCCCAACCCTTGTTGGGGGGTATTTTGAGGGGAATTAATGGCAATGACTTTTACTGTAATAAATTTTAAAAATTTAATCATTCACTATATTTTCCAATCACGCTTTGTATTTACATCCAGATATAAAAACATCACAATGAAACCCAATATTCTGTACAGTTAATATGTACTAATAAAAACTGACCCAAATGTAGAGATAATGAAAGTGATCAGTTATGATGATCTACTGTGTATTAGAATTTAATATAACTTATAATCTTTACTAATCTGCCCTGGATCCCACAGTTAGAAAGGACCTACGGCAAATCCTACTTTTTCTGACTGAAGCCCATATTATTATACATACCTCTCCTTCCTTTCACATTAGAATCACACGAGTACCTAGGACCCAGCCCACAGAACTGAATGAGAACCTCTGAGGGTGGAGGGAAAGCCCAGCCACCTATAGTTTGTAAATCTTTCCAGGTGGTGCTGAGAACTACTCACCTTGGTTCTGTTACCTTTCTGGAATGTGTAAAATAAAGATTAACTTGCAAGGCAATTCACTTTTCACATTATCTGTTCCATTATTTTAAAGGCGCTTAAACAAAGGCTACCTCATTTAACCAATGAACTAATTTTCCCTTCTTAGAAAGCCAGCCACCCAACTTTTAATGAAGAATCCCACATCACTTCAGTTTGTTTCTAGAGTCTGGGTCATAAAATTTTTCTGGTGATTATTTTTTTCAATTTGAAAATTATTTTTGAGAACTACCCTTTGAAAGTTACAAGAGTTATGTAAAGAAAAATGAGCCACTGTGCTTCTCAGGGAGCTTGTGGTCATTTCTGCAACAAATATCTATTGAGCATTTTATTAATTCTGAACACTGTGTGAAGTATTAGGGATACAGTGGCAAACAGTGATAATGTCCCCCAAAGTCCTGCGTATCCAGAGGTGGGGCTTTGGGGGGCTGATTGGATCATGGGGGTGGTACACTCATCATAGATGAATCCACAGATGAATCTATAGCTGAATGTGCTGCTAAAAAGTGGGAAGAGGCACGTCACCGGGGGGCGTCACCTGGAAGAGTATACCTGCCACCCCTGTTCCTCCCCTCGAACTCTGCTTCCTGACTCCCACGACGTGAGCGTGTTTCCACCATGCATGGCACTGCTGTATTTCAGCCTGCCAACAACAGACTGAAACTTCTGAAATGGTGAGCCAAAATAAAGCTCTTCTCCCTTAAGTTGTAGGTGCCAGGTATTTTGTCCCAGCAATGAGAAAGTGATGAGACAAGTGAATATATGACTCTTGCCTTCTTGGAATTTATAACCTGGTAAGGAGATGGGTGATCGACATGGAAGTCAGTATAGTAATATATAACCACGAGGTATAGAAAATGTAAGCAGAGAGGGTGCCCCTTACATTGGGTGGTCAAGAACCATGCTGTTTCCAGGAAACAGCTTCAAAATTGGGAGACTAGTTGACAGATGTCTGGTTTTTCATAATAACTAATTTCATAGCAACAAATGCACTCCATGTATATGCTTGAGTTCTGTTTTTCTCTCCATAGAATGCTTTCGAGATGCATTCATTTTGTCCTATGTATCAGTACATTAATTATTAATGCTAAGTAGAATGTCACTGTATAAAAATGCTGCTGATGATTTGTATACAGATAAAAGTTTAAGAATTACTGAATTAGATTTTTGGAGAGGAAGTCAAGAATAGAGAGCATTGTCTAAGCAGAAAATGACAGAACTTCATTCTTACAGGATTTTAGGATGATTCACTGATGGTACAGGACTGGCCTTTCCTCCTAGATCTGTCTGCTTTATAATGAATCGGTGTCACAAGGTTTAAGTACTACGGGACATCGCCACTGCCACGTGTTCTCTGCCATTCTCCGGCCAAGGCGCCCACTTTAACCCCGACAGGCCAACAGTTGTCGCAGTCCCCCCAGCCTCATACGGACAAAAGCCAGTGATTGAGTAGAAATCAGGCCTCACTGGAACCCTGAGCAGAGGTTGGACAACTGCTTCTCAGGAACTCAGGAAACTCATGCATCAGAAAAGGTGACTCATAAATAAACCAAAAGAATATGGCTGCACAGATATCAGAATCTGATCAGAGAAAACAGTTTAGGGAATTCCTGGGAACCTACAATAAACTTACAGAAACCTGCTTTTTGGACTGTGTTAAAGACTTCACAACAAGAGAAGTAAAACCTGAAGAGATCCCCTGTTCAGAACATTGCTTACGGAAATATTTTAAAATGACACAAAGAATATCCATGAGATTTCAGGAACCCCATATTCAGCAAAATGAGGCCCTGGCAGCCAAAGCGGGACTTCTCGGCCAGCCCCGATAGAGAAGTTCCAGTGGCTGAGCTCTGGGTGGAGGCTGCCATGGCTGTTGCCCTGGGAAAGAGGACTCATCAGGTGGAATCCCTGGAAGTGGTGGGCACCATGTTGAGCCATCTGTCATGACTCTTTGGCAAATGGAAACCACCGGAAAAACAAAATTGCTGCTCACCAGGAATAATCAAAATAGAGGATCTTATTGCTCAGCGAAAATAATAAGGTGCAACATTAAGGTTGAGGCCTTGAGATTCAGTAGCTTGGTAACTTAATTAGAAAAATAAGCCACTGTTTCTTCAACTGTGACTGTTAATTTTAAAGCAAAATATGTGTTCAATCATGTACGAGAAAAACATTACTGAAAGTGAAATAAATGGGAATATCACTGAGGGGAAAAAAAAAGAATTACTGAATTAGATTGTTGGTTTCTTAGTCATTACCAGTTCAATTATTTAAATACAGGATGACCAAATACTGGTTTTCTTCATTAATCTTTGTAAGATAACATAACAGGAAATACAAAAACAACAATTTTATCAAATTTGTTCAATACAAGAATTGACTGGTTGAAATGGCACCTGGCTGAGTGACGATCAGGACAGCACACAAACAAATGTGCTGCCTGAGTGACACTGGAGAAAACTGTTAAGTGGTCACGGGCACAGACAATACCTAGTGAATTTATTATCTTTACACATATAAAACCTATTTTCTCTCTATGTCCCTACCCACAATATTCAAATGAATTTTTTAAAATTTAAAGTAGGCCTTCATTTGAGGCACCAGGAGATGAGAATGAGTGATTCAGTATAACCACAGAGGCAATTATTTGGGTAGAGGGCAAAGAATCCGAGCACAGCACTGCGTCTCTTGGGCCTTAGACTCTAAAACTGCGCGTTTCTAATATTAAAACTAAATGTCTCTGATGTGAGCAGATATTACCCTACTCATAAACATATCCACAATTGGTTCTTACTCTTTAGCGGTAAGATTATTTATTTAAAATTTGCATGCTTTAAGAGTGAAGATACTAATGTAACATCCTAGGAAAAACTACGTTTGCTCTGTTCATCTTTCTTCCTCTGTGGCCTGAATCATAGTACTTAGAAGCTAGTAGGTGCTCAGTGAATGACCCTGGAATTGAACTGAATGTAGACAGACTGCTTTAATATGAATGTTTACTGTGTATTTTTTCAGAATAATTAGTTTGGGCAGTGTTCAAAGAAATCCTTACCCAGCCTGAATTTTTATGTAGGGCACATTTCTGAGCTGAGATTGATGTTCCTCTACGTCTCCCATGAAAGCAGACTAACATTTAAAACAGTCAGTATGTCAGAAGCAGTCTGGGAAATGTCGGCACGGTTTGTGATTACGAGCTGGTGTAAATGAAGAAAACAAACTTCTCTTAATAAATGAAGCTTAAGCAGGCTGTGAAAACCTATTCAAATGAAAGAAGACTGACAACTCAACCAAAAGGCTTAGCTATATTATTGCCTATTAAAATTTACTCATTAACTATGGGACAAAGCCATCAAGAATGATTCCATTTTGATGGGAGGCAGTTACAGGACAGTTATTGAGCTCTCAACTCAGGGGCCACGTGGAATTAGGTCTGCTGTTTCCTACCTAAGACCTTGGTAATGCACCTAACTTCTCTGAACCTCAGTTTTCTTACCTGTAGAGAGATAATGATGCTAACATCCCCAATGGGTTATATACTCTAAGTTATACACTAGTGTCTTACTAGACAAACTGTGAATGGAAGAACAGCAATTTATTTATTTATTTATTTATTTTGGTACTGGGGATCGAACTCGGGACCTTGCGCTTGCGAGGCAGGCGGTAGAACCACTGAACTAAATCCCTGTCCACAGCAGTTTAGATATGTAGAATTTTAAGGCCAACCCCAGGTCTACCAAACCACACTCCTGGTGACTTATATGCACATTATAGTTTGAGAAATGTGTTTCTAAAGCATGATACATATGCCAAGTATATAGTAAATGCTTAACAGTAGTAGCTATTGTTTTATTTCATTAAAAATATAAATATAAAATAGTTCCATCCTCTCCCAAGGGTTAGCCAGACATATTTCTTTGTATATTACATATGTCTTTCTGTTTGTTTTAGTTTTTTATTTTAATGTAATATAAGTAGATATTAATAAAGAAAATATAAAAACTTTCATCTCCTCGGTACTCTCACCATTCCAATGATTAATTATCCTTTGATATATGTACAGTATTCAGTATAAATACAGCTTTCTTAGTTTTTGTTTGTTTGTTTGTTTTTGGTACCGGGGATCGAACTCAGAACCTTGAGCTTGTGTGGCAGGTGCCAGAACCACTGAGCTAAATCCCCGGCCCACTTTCTTAGTTTTGACAACTATTTTCTTTTTTTTTGGTACCTGGGATCGAACTCCAGTCCTTGCGCTTTTGAGACAGGCAGCATAACCACTGAGCTAAATCCCTGGCCCATTTTCAAAACTGAGGTTCAACAGTAGACATTCATCGCCAAAAATGTAGCTCTGATTTCTTTGTAGACTGCAAACTTACAGCTTTATCAAAATTGGCAGGCTGATGTTAAAATGAAATACTAATTGACCTTTCTCTCTCCCCATAGCCATGAACAGTGGATATTGGTTTTAAATGGATTCTTCACACTTTGGCAGCTTGATTACAACTTTCTACACCCTAAATAGATAGCAAAAGGTGAAACATAAGGGCATCGAGAGTGAAAACTGAAGAGCTGATCATTTCTAGTTCCCTTGAGAAAACATTAGTGATAGAGTCTGTTGGGTGTGGGATAGCAATGCTTTCCTTGTGGGTTTGTGGCCTTCAGCATCAATATATTTGTGAACACTGTATGAAAACCTCTTACAGAAACAAGTTGTTTAGCATTTGGCATTGAGAATTCTGTCTCCCATGGGTAGAAAGCTGGACACAGAGCAATAAGCATGCACTCCTTATGAGCTTCCAACGGACAGTATAAACACCTGAATTGTCCAGAGCAAATGGACTAAGGACAATGTCAGTGTGTAAAGAGTCCATTTACTGGAGTCTCTTCTAAGAGGTGTCCAGTGCTTTTCAATTCTAATGAGCCTGTCTGAGCTGTCACTCTTCTCTGCCTCTCTGACCTCCTAAGAGTCGCCCCAGCCCATAGCACGGAAGTCAGGAGACACACGGTTTGCACAGTGTTGTCTGCAGCCAAAATGAAAAAGCAAGCGTTAACTTCAGCTGCCACTCTCTGTCCCATCCCCAAACAGATACTTCCTTCTTGGGTCTTTTAGCCCCACTTTTAACAAGTTTACCTTCCTAGGGCTCTTAGGGTGCTGTGAGCTTCTCTTATCATACATGAGGAACCTAATAAATTAACTCACACCATATAGTAGTGTCTGATAACACTCCTCTATTGTTTAAGTTATGAAATGTTGGGGGCATAAACCAAAGACACAAAGGACAAGCTTCTTACATAGTACCCTCCAAAGACCTCCTGTCTCCCAGAGAAGAAAGCCTCATCTCCAGGACCAGCTCCAGCGCTGCCACAGCCACTTTCCCGCCAGCCGTGCCCCGCCCTGGCTGTCCTGTCTCCCTGGGCCAGAGCGGAGCCAGGAGCCCTCTGCGCTCACTTTGCCTTTGATATGCTGCTCCTGACATGGTGGCTTCCTTCCCTGGTTGCTTCAGGCCTCAGAAATGCTTCCTCATCAGAAGGCATCCCCTGGCCACCCCAAGTGAAGTAGCTCCCCCACCCTGTCTCAGCACCCCCTAACCTGCTTACTTCCTCCGTAGCCCTGATCACAATCTTAGAGTATATATTTTCTTATGTATGTGCTATCTGGCTGCCCTAACTGAAATGTTAGTTATATAAAGTCCGGGATTTTGTCTGGTTTGGTTTGGTTTGGTTTTGTCTGCTATGCCCCTGGAACCTAGAAAAGACCCTGATACAAAGAAAGGGCTCAATGATGAATAATTGTAATGAATGAATAATTTTTTCTTTATCTGTGCTCACCAACTATCTTAAGACAATTATAAATACACACAATGAATGAAATTGAAAATTATGGAGATATGTATATTGAATTCACCCTGTATCTATCCCAGTTCTGTCTCTGTCTCTTTCTGTCTGTCTCTCTCTCTCCCCTCTCCTGCAAGTAATCACTGTCTTGGATGTGGTGCTTATTATTTCCATAATTTCTTTGTCTTACAGAGATACGTATTCCCAAGCAATATCTAACATCCAGTAGCTGTGCACCACACTACCTGACAGTGTAGCATAGCACGGCACAGTACCACCTCCTGGAACAATAAAGCATAGCATAATGCAGTACAGTCGCACAGTAAAGAACAGTATTCTCCTACTCTGATGCACTCCCAATTCACCAGGGGAGCTTTCAAAAATCCCAAAGTTCAGCCCCACCCCCATGAATTTATCTGAAGTCTCAAGGATGGGGGCCCAGCCTGGTTTGTTTACAGCTCTGAGGAGTCGATGGGAAGCAGGATTGAGGCCCAGGGGATTGCCCAGAGACTGAGGTGAGAATGAACCAGTCTGCTGGGCTCAGCCCTGGCTCCACATCTCTCCAGATCTCATGTGTTTCGCAGACACCCAGACGGACCAGCACACAAACCTCCAGCAGAGACACTGACTGGAATCCAGTGCTAACCTCTTCATCTGACTACTCTTGGGCATTTTTTTCTGAAATACTGATTTCTCAGTCATTCTAAAACAGCTTTCCATCCAAGTCCTTGAGAGTCTTTCAAAAAAAATGGTCTGGTCAATTCCTTGCTTCATTAGTTTTTCTGAACTTGTAAAACTTCACGTATATTCACAGAAGAATGGACAAATCACAGTTGCACAGCTGGATGGACTTACAGGCCGAGCTCACCCACGGAACTAGCACTGCGTAAGACACGGGCCTCAGGGTGCCCTGGGCCCAGGCTCCTCAGCTCCCACAGCAAGGGCAGCTGCTGCCTTGATAGGCGGCTGGAATTCTACCTGTTTTTAATTTTACATAAACTTCACATAATTAAAGAATATATACTCCCGTGTCTGGTTCTTTTTTTTTCCATTTAGTTTATTGGTACATTTTAGATCTACAATACAGTTACATTCATCATTGGGATCTTGTACCTGTACATAATGCATCTTGGTTCTTAGTTTTCCCCTTCCCCTGCCCTCCCTTCACCCCCTCCA
>NW_004624888.1:2887191-2910792 GCF_000247695.1 Heterocephalus glaber
ACAAAAAACAAACAAAAAAACCCCTACATCTAAGGAAAAATCACGCCAGGCATTGGGGGAACCCAGAGAAACTGGGTATTCCCAGTGGGAACATGTATACGGGCATGTGGCAGAAGCTGAAAAGAGGAAGTAAAAAGGACATAGCTTATGCTTAAGGTAAGAGTCTAGATTTATTCTAAGAAAAGAGAGACGTCACCAGGGGACCTTTGAATAGGAGGAGACTGACTTGATGTTAGAGGTGTTTTCTAGCTTAACAGTAAGGAGTTGTTTTTTTCAGAAAAATTAGAAAACCAAATTCAGATTGAAAACATTTTAAAATATGCACTGGCTCATGTAATAAAAAGCTCTGCTGGCTACGGGTATGGTTTGATACCAGAGCCCAGTTCTCCTTCAGTTTTGTAACTCCACTTCTTTGGTGCTAGATGTTTTGAGCAGATTCTCTCTATGTGATCCCAAGGTAAATGTCAACAGTTTTGAGACCCCATGATTCTTTGCTTGTGTCCAGCAGGAAAGAGACAGGCTGTTTTGCTGGGAGATTTTAAGAAGTGTCTTTAGTTGAACCTCTGATTTGCCTAATTTGTGGTTGTTTGTGGGCCTTTTTCGTCTTTTGGTGACAAAGAAAAAGAGAGACAGAGAGGCTTTGTGGTCCCGGCTGGGCTCAAACTCATAATCCTACCTCAGCCTCCCCAGTAGCTGGGTTTACAGGAATGCACTACAGTGCCAGCAAGAATATATTTATTTCTGTACTTATCATATGTAAAAGAGGAATATAGTCTTTTGATTGGCTTTGTCCCGAGTCTGAAGATCCATAGCAGATCTGGAGATAGAGTCAACTTCAGCCAGAAACTCTCAACTGAGATTGGAGGAGTCCCAAAGGAAATTCAGCCTCAGCATCAAACCTAGGGCCTTGCACTGAGCCACATCCCCAGCCCTGTAGGGAACAGGGAAAGGGGATGTTGCTAGAACCTCTACAGTGAGTCCTAGTCTCCTGCGAGCCACAGCAGCACAAGGCGAATTAACTTATTATACAGGAAAGGTAGAAAAAATGAGCCTGGGAGAAGAAGCTGAGCTTTGGGTCTGATCAGTGCTGCTCTGGGCAGCAAAGACGAAAGTCCCAAGCTTACCGCACCTTTTATTCAGTACATTTGGAGAAACAAATGTAACAAATGACTCTGGACAGAGTGGGACAGAGAGTTCAGTACATTGGGAGAAACAAATGTAACAGATGACTGGGGAGCTGTGGAATTCTGCAGATGAAGATTTTGTTCTTCCCAGGATGTCTTCAGCTGTTGTAATCTTGTCCTGGAGCATTACAGCATCACCAGATCATTGAGGTCTTAGCTGTGACTGGAGGCCAAAATGGAGTTATGTCTCAACATGCCATAGCTGGCCTGTAGGCGGGAGAACTAGGCCTGATCAAATGATTTTCCCCCAAAATTACGTAGAATTGCTCCTGACACAGCCCTGTTTAAAATTCTTTATTTTGAGACAAGGTCTCACTATGTTGCTCAGGCTAGGCTTGAACTTCTGATCCTCCTGCCTCAGCCTCCTAGAATGGTGGGATTACAGGCAGGAGCCACCAGTCCTGGCAATTATCCATTTTTACTCTTAAGGAGTCTAAAGAGGTTGGCCACTGTGTACTCTCTGACAGTCCCAAAAGGGAGTGGCTTTTCCTCCAAATGCCTGATACCTTGGTCAAGGGTTCAAGTTTTGATGTGATTTAAAAAGAGGATTTTCAGCAGTAGAAAAGTCCTGTGTGATACTCCGATTGATAAGGCGATGGTCCACAAAAGGGTAGAGGGAAGGCACAAGTGATGAAAGCTAAGGAAGAATTAAGCTGGATGTGGTTTGTCATTTATACTGGTCAGAAGAAGAAATTCATTAATCTCTCAAAAGTGTAGCCATGGCCAAAGGACACATTCCATCAATTTCCATCACTGTAATTGCTTGGCCCTTTTCTGTATTGACAGTAAAAATCTCTAGGCTGGGAACTTGGGGCCAAATGAACTGCCATTCTCAAGTCCAACAGGAATAAAAAAGGATTGTTTCCATAAAACACAAGCAACGTATATCTCCAACTATGGAAGTTAGCTCCAAAAGCAAAACAGAGATATTAAAGCTTGAATTTCAGACTATGGATTAATTGTTTTCTCTGCTATGATTGTGTGTGTGTGTGTGTGTGTGTGTGTGTGTGTGTGTTAGGGATAACTGATGATTGGTTTTTACTAGTTAATTAGAATGAGTCCTTATTAAATCAAACATTTACCCCAAGGGAGACTGTAAATCTTTACTGTACCTCTTTATTTGGGAAAATAAATTATATTTCCATATGGTATTGCTTATACTTGTACATCATCTTAACATATTTTATAACAAATGCTTACAGAAACTGGTAGTTAAAACAGATTAAAATGAAACAACAAAAGAATAGTTTCCAGTAGGATGAAATTTTAATGGATTTAGAGATTTTAAAAAATAAAGCTTAACAATATATTTTTTTCATAGCCTTGATGCTATGGTTTAGTTCCTGCCCTCACTTGCAGAGTAAATGGAGAAATAAATAAAGACCCAAGAGTTAAATATAAAAATGCACCACATTTTATTGCATCTTGATATTTAAAACATGTGCTTGATAATGCTATAAATTTCATATTTGCATCCCACCAGTCTAGAACTTTAGCTCAATGAGGACAGGGATGATTCTGCTTATTTCCACTGTATACTTATCCATAATAGGAGTTCAAGAAAACTGTCAAACAAATGCATTTTGGATGAAGAAATTGGTGTTCTAAGGGTCAAATGAGTATGCAAGTCTTTGAGCTATGGGAGAATCAAAATGATAGCTTGGGTGTCCTGATTTATCCTAGCCCAATGTTCTATTGTGTGATTAGAATACTACTACTACTATTACTACCACTAGTACTACTACTAATAATAAAAGTTAGCATCCCCAGACATACTGCTTCTGTGCCTGGCATCATTTCCCCTGCTCTATTAGTTCCAGTTTTCACTGGAGACCCGCTGGATCTCCAGAAGTGTGACCCATTTCCAATTCCAGGAGCAGGTCACCTAATTCGGTCACTAAGTACCTCCTGCTTCTGGCTGCAGTGATTGGCAGGTGGGCAGATGATCAAAGCTAAATCAGACTGGCACTCAGAACTTCCACAGGAGCTGCTCTGCCTGCTTAGTTTCTCTGGGGAGAGTGGAAAAGAGGTGTGTGGCTTCAAACACCCACAGAGATTTGCAACATAAGGGCTGGGGCAGATGCAGGAGTTTGTGTCCTTACGTGGGGGTAGTGCCACGAAAACGTACTCACTGGCAGACTACAACTAAGAGCATAGGAGCTTACTGCAAATTTCTGGACCAAACCAGCTGTAAGTGTTTGACCTACCTTAGAATGTTCTGCCATGTGAAGCAACCCATTATCTTTATGCCCTGGTTGGGTTTTCTGGAGAAAGGCTCAGGGCTAACTCAAGGACACTGACAGAGCTCCTACTGTGTGCAAGTGTGGTGACAGGCACTCAACAGTCTCTTCTTCAGTCTTTACAGTATTCATATGAGGCAGTAATTATGTTAGCCCACTTTAAAGATGACAAAACTGAGGCTCTGAAAAATTTTATGATTTGCCAAAGATCACAGAACCGTAAGCGATCAGCTCTGGTTCCAGACACCATAGAACTAATGGCTGCATTATAAGCCTATGAATACAATGCCCACTCTCAGAACCTCTTACACAACAGGCACTTCCTATTCAAAGCCTTCTAATTTGTATTTCCCACTTTTAGCTCTTGTCTTTTTTGTCTCAGGTCAATTATCACCTTTTACCTGCTTCAGCTTGACTACTTTATCTTAGACAGCACATCCCCGCATTACTTTGTTTCATCCCTGGGTTTGTTTCCTACATGATACTCTTCTCATTCTGCACTGATTATCCACTAGGATGTAAACTTCACAAGGGTGAAAACCTTAAACTTTGTTCATTCCTGTATTCTCCATGCCTAGCCTAGTGCTTGATGTGGGGGAGAAATTCACCCATTTGGTATTTTCTGGATGAACATTTCAGTTGATTAGAAAGACTTTTGACTGTTCTGATCATGACCTCATGCCCATGAATGTGTATTCAGGAAATGGAGCGGGGTGGAGAGAGCTCGAAAGAGAAGGACTTCGGAGCCCATGGAGCTATGATCACTGGTGGATCTGTCCTGCTATGACTCCTGAGGAATCGGATGCATCAGCAGTCTGCACGCATCTGTGAACAGCCAAGTTATCATTTCAAATGTCCTCTGGATCCGGTCACATGCCTGGTTACCCAGACAGCTACTTAAGGGAATAAGGAGAGGAGCCGACTCCAGGTTCTGTGTGATTCATTGGCACAAGAAGACCAAGTGGAGAAGAAACAGAATGAAATCAGCTGACTGCATAAGATCAGTTCTTAGCCAGGTCTGTGTAGATGGAGCCCCTCCCCCAGGACCCCCCTTCCCAATCCCACTTCTGACAACAAACTCCCACCCAGAGCTGTGCCTTACAGCACATCCTCAGAGCCCTCCGAATTTCAGAACCACGTTTTTGGACAGTTCTATGTACACTTCCAAGGTGAGCCCCAGGAGCCAGCCTGTGGAGGTCTATCCATTTTCCTGCCTCAGAAGCAACTTGGCCCTAAAATGTGTAGTAAATAGTGGCCCGGGGGCAATCTTCAAACAACAGGAGCTAAAAGACCGATTAAGTGCCCCAATCTCTCAGTACCTTTTGTGTAGCTATAACAAAATACTTGAGGCTGAGTACTTTATGAAGTAAGAGGTTTATTAGCTCATGACTTTGGAGGCTGGAGCATTGTGGGGGGTTCCCTGATTGTGTCATTACATGCCAGAGAAACAGAAGGGAAACCAGCCACACGCAGTGGACTGGGTCAAAACAATAGGCTGCCCTTGCAAGAACTCACAGGCTCAGGAGCCCAGCATTAATCCTCTCATGGGAGTGGGGCCCCACAGCCAACCTTCCACTAGGCCTCACCTCTTAAAGGTCCCCCACTGGGGACCAAGATCCCAGCCCATGAAGCTCTGAGGAAAATGCCCCAAACATATGGAAACCATGGCAACAGTTTCTCCAGATGTCCTGGGAGGGTGCCCAGTGGGATTGAGCTCTGTTTGCCCACAGCAGGAATCAATTTAACAATGCCAGCTTTACTGATGCCCCTACTTCCCCCCTTCTTTTTCCTCCCCAAAAATGACCTGCTCCCAAGACTTTGTTTCAAGATTTGCTTTTAGAGTATCCTTTTAGAAAAGCATGAAAAGACTCTCCTAGATGTGTGAGTGTGGAGAGGAGCCCTCTCTCGTGGCTCTAGAAAGGAAGAGGCATATCTACCTGTGGGCCGGCACAGCCCTCTCCACCTGCCATCTCTGCTGCCAGACGGTGACTTCTGCAGCCCTGCAAGGCACCCTGAGCCTGCCCTTCCGGCCCTGCTCCATCTGCATCTCCTCACATGGAGTGAACCATGCCTGAGGCCCAAGGACCACATCAGAGCCCTAAGTGACCACATGTGTATGTATTTATGTAAATGTATATGTTTAAACTTCTTTTATATATAAGAATGATTATAAGAAAGGCTATGTATGTTTAGGTTTTGTTTCCAAATTTCTATGCCACACAATACCTCACAAGTTCCTCACATGTCCTGTTGTACAGATGGGAAAATGGAGACTTGAGAGGATAATTAATCTCCCCTAAGCAAAACCAGCAATAAAGTAGGCTATGACTGACCTGCTATTTAAACCTGTCATGTGATTCTAATTCTTACAACCTTTCCCCCAGCCCCAGTGCCTCAGTGAGCAGCCCATGAGACAACTCAGCACTTTGGAAACTGAATATTATACTGATTTGCAAAGTAGTTTAGAGGGACAAGCATATAAAACATATAGAAGTATTTATTGAATGAACAAATGAATATCTTTAAAAATGAGTGAAGAGAAATGGCATTGCTTCCTTATCAATTTCCTAATACTGAAAATTAAATCTAACTGAACAGTTTCTGCCTTAGTGGCACTAAAGCAGAGACTCAAACACTGAGAGAAATGGTGGGTATGAAGTCACCAAGGCTGGAACCCTGCTGCTCAGGAACTGGGAGACTTGCAATGGTTCTCCTCACAGCATGGTTAGAACATCAAATAAGATGACACTTTCCAGTGCTCAGGACTACCTCAGGAACCCACTAGGCTTTCAATAGAGGGCTGCTTTACTGATTACCATATATTAAGTTCCTGCCCAATGCCAGTCTTTGTGCAAGTCCCAAGGGACGAAGTGCAGCCTGCTGGGGAGGCAGGCAGGCAGATTGGAAATGCCCCCTGAGTGCTGTGCCCCTGCTGTGCCATGGTAAGTGTGCCCTCCTGCTCACACTCTCCTGGGGGTTCCAGGAAAACTACTCAGCCGCAGCTCTGCTGAGGGCGGTGTATAAATCACAGTCCATGCTCTTTCTCTGTCCCTTTTCCATTTTGGATCTATCTGCTTATATCAGAGCCAAATGACTCAGGAAAGTGCTGGAACACAGAATCAAGGGGCAGAGAATTTCCTATACTGCCAAGCTACAGTCTCGGAAGAGGAGTGCAGGCTAAGTGGATGAAGTCAGACATCCTGAGTTTTAAGTGCTTCCTGTTTGGTGGCTAAGGCAGCAGCTAGAACTCTCAGATGAGGGATCTGATGTGCAGAGGAGTAATAACAGCAATGATCTGTGTTTGTCTCCTTTAAAGCCATTCAGTTCCAACTCAGCATCCATACTCCTGGCTGACTGACTGGTAGGGGACTGGCCATGTGGGGGTTCTCCTTCCTGTCATCACCAATGCCCTGGAGGCTTTGTAGCATTACAGCTTCAGGGATGCACCCCCAGTCATCAGTGTTAGCCCACTCTGATAGACACTGGAAGGTCACAGCACCTCCAGGCCATGTAGACCCCTGCCACTGGTGGCACAGCTGTCTTGGAACCATGCTTGGGCCTGAGAGTGCCTGGAAGGCTGCAGCCTCTAGTGTCTGCAGGGGTCCGAGTGCTCACTGCCCTGGAGGCCTGGACATCTCCCCAGGGTGGACCTCATGAAGCTCTGCAGCATGGGGCATATGTAAACGCTCTCTCTCTCCCTCTCTCTCTCCCTCTCTCTCTCTCTCTCTCTCTCTCTCTCTCATGCACACACACACACACACACACACACTTTGTCCCCTTTTCATCTGAAATTTTCTCCTTTTCTACTCTTGTTTCCTTTCAAGCCTCCTCCCCCTTTTTTTCCTCTCTCCTTGAAGTTTAGCGGCATCTCAGTGGACAGAGTGAGCCCTGCTTCTTGTTGGAGTGAGGGAAGGAGATGAAAAATACAGTGTTGTGTTCCCAAGTTTCAATGCAGCAAGCAGAGTAGTGGAGCAGGGCTTTGACAAGCTAAGCCTCTGATGGCCTCCTAGTGAAGGATGGGAACTGTATCATAAAAGCTTGCATTTATAGATAATTAGAAGTTAGGCATAAAAGGGACTTGCTGCTGCAATATTGGTGAATAGAAATAATTATGATGAGGTGTAGGAGAGACAAGGTGGCCAGACAGGGTCACAAGGCTTCTAGCACCTTTCACTAGAGCACCTGCATCAGTATGGAACAGGAGGAGAGGGGAAAACGACAGGATACCTGCACTTCTATACCACTAACTCTCTCTTGCCCATATTGCAACTTCATAAAAAGGCAGAAAGTGAGCTGCACAGAGGAAAAGACTTCGCTTTTCTCACTGTTACATCCCACAGCCATGTCCAGTGCCTGGCATATTGTGCCTACTCTATAATCCTTGCTGAAAGAATGACTGGATTGAGGGGAAATCCCAGGTGCAAAGGAGAATCGTAAAAGCTTTTAGCCTCCTGGCATGAGTGCTCAAGATGCACCTATGCATGCTCTCGCTCTCCAAGAGCAACACAGGGCGAAACAGTTCCTGAGTTTGACGGATCCGTGGCCTATATTCAGGGAGCATCTTGAAGGGCCAGAAGTAGAACCCTGGCTCCCAGTTCTCAGCTCAGTAGCCCATATGTGAACTCTACTGAAGGAAATAATGTTGCCTCAGGTGTTTACTGAAGCTATCTTAATAGAATTTTAGTCACTCAAAGATATTTGAAGCTGAATGGCATTAAAAGATAATTTTTGATTTTAAATAAACTTATGGTCTAAAGATTTTATAATAACTATATGTGCATTATACAATGAAGGAATGCAAACAGTATCAGAATAAAATGTCCTTCAGAAATAAAAATAATAATAAGTAGGTTATTTCTGTTTTCCAATTTAAAATTGAGACTTGGGAGGCTATAACAAAGTGAAAGAAGTAGAAGTTTGTCCTAGACCACTTTAGTGCCTATGGACCTACTCCTTATAGCCAAAGTCCTGGGAACTGATGAAGAAATAAAAGAGAGAAGATCAAAATGATGAAAATCAGGAATTAAAGAGCAATATCTCTACTCACCCTCCAGAAACAGAAAGGATAGTAAAGGAAAGCTATAAAAACTTTCCACCAACAAATTAGTTAATTTGGAAGAGATTGAAAGTCACAAACTACTGAGCTTGATTCATTCAAAAAGAAATGAAAAACTTTAGTAGGTCTGTAACAACCAAAGAGATTGAGGTAGTCATTTTAAACCACACACACACACACGTCCAGGCCAAGCTGGCTTCAACAGTGAGTTCCTCTAATTATGTTATGAAGAATCAGTAATGATTCTTCACAAACTCTTCCATGAAACAGAAGAGGACAGAACACTATCCAGCTCATTTTGTGAGGCCAGTACTACTCTAATACTAAATTCAAAGACATCACAGAAAAAGAAAAATTATAGACCAGTATCTCTTATGATTATAGACACAAAAAGTCTCAACAAAATACTTAACAGAATCCAATCACATCTAAAAAACTGATAATTCACCATGACCAAGTAGAATTTATCCCAGAAATGCAAGGTTGATTTAAAATCCAAAATTCAATGGTACATGCTATATTGATAGAATAAGAAACAAAAACACATGCTTATCACAGTAAATACAGAAAAAAATGATTTGACAAAATCCAGTACCCTCTTGTAATAAAAATACACAACAAACTAGTAATGGAAGAAAATCTCCTCTATCTAATAAAGTGCCTTTGCGAAAAACCCAGGGCTAATGCCATCCTTAATCATGAAAGACCTGATGTTTCTCCCTAAAATCAGGAATGAAACAAAGACATTACAACTTCCGCTCAATATGTGTGAAGGTTCTTGCCAGGCCTATTTGTCAAGAAAGTAAAATAAAAAGCATCCAGATTGGAAAAAAAATAAGAAAAACTATCTCTATTTGCAAATGGTATGATCTTGCAGATAGATAATCATAAGAAAGCTACCAAAAACTTAGAAAAATAAACTCATCCAGGTTGCAATGCATAAGGTTAATGAACAAAAGTAAGTTGTACTTGTAACAGTGATGTTATAAATTGAATGTGCCCCATCAGAATTCACATGGGAAAGCTCTAGCCTCCAATATGACTGGATCTGGAGGGGGGATCTTTAAGAGATAATTAAATTGAAATGGAGATGAGATTATGGAGGTGGCATCCTCGTGATGGGATTGGCTCCCTTATAAAAACTAATGCTCTTCTGCCCCTTCTTTCTTTCTCTCCCTCCCCCTTCCCCTTTCCTTTGCCTTGTGAAGCTATAGGAAGAAAAAAGACATCTTCAAGTCAAAATATAAACTCATCAAGTTTGCAGTGTACAAGATCAATAAAATTTATCAATAATACTCCTAACAAAAGCTGGACAAAATATATGCTTTGAAAACTACAAAATATTATTGAAAGAAATTAGAGAAGACTCAAATAAATGGAAAGACATCTGTGGCCATGAATCAAGAGACAATATTGCTAAGATCCTGATAGTCCCCCAAGTCATCTACAAATCCCATTCAATCCATATCAAAATCTCAACTTGGTTCTTTGCAGAAATTAACAAGCTCATTCTAAAATTTCCATGGTAATTTAAAGAACCCAAAATAGCCAAACCAATCTTTAAAAAGAATGAAGTTGGAAGGCTCGCACCTCTCAACTTCAAAACTTAATACAAAGCTACAGTAGTAAGACAGTGTGGTACTGGCATAGGATAGACACGCGGATGGGATGGAACTGAGAGCCGAGAAATGAACCCTTACATTGACAGTCAACTGAATTTTGACAAAGATGTTGGGAGAGTTCAAAGGCAAAAGAGAATTATCTTTCCAACAAATAATGTTGAGAGAACTGGGTGTCTACATACTAAAGTGTCAAGATGAACTCCTTTCTCATGCCATCCACTGTGTTTAACTTCAAATGGATCATCAATCTAAATATAGAAACTAAAATTTTAAGATTTTTACAAGAAAAAAGAAAAGTAAATCATGGTGACCCTGTCCCCTGTCCCTGGTTTGGTTTGCTTGTTTAGATTCATAATACCTACTTTAGATTCATAACACAAACACCTAGTGGGTACAAATTCCAGGCCTGGGAAGGGGAACTAGTGATAATTCTGAGGTGTTTTCTTGCACGCCCCAGGGCTCCACAGCAGGGTGAAATCTGCAGTACTCTGCCTGAGAGGCCAACACACCTGAATGTCATTGCCTTCCCTGCCCTGCCAGGTGTCCCCACTGCGCTTTGTTTACTCCACCTCACAAATAGGCTGCTGACACTTGAATCTTTCCTTCTATATTTGCTTCTTAGGAACCAAAGTTGAGGCATATGTCCTTCACTGAAAAATAAACAGACTTCGAAAGATCTATATAAATACAAAATGACATTAAAAAGCACATGGGCTTCTGGTGACCTGAAGAGAATTTTCTAACTCTCCTGCCTGTCTCTGAAACTGAGTAAATAATGGATTAAAAATTCATCTCAGCTGTTTAGCATAATGGCTGTCTGTGGTCACCCTGGGGAGTTGTTAGTTAATCCATCAAAGGCTGCCCCCCTGGCAAGAGTGTAAGGTCCCCTCTTGGCTCTTTCACCCTCCCCTGCCAGGGGCCATGTCACCATGGGCACCTCCCGGATGGCAGATTACACAGCTGGAGAGACACAGAAAGGCTCATTTTAGGAACTAGAAACACTGCTCCACTTTGGTCTCAGCATCAAAGAGAGGTTTCAATGTCAGCAGCTATGACTGAAATTGTTAAACCTTTATTTTGAAGTTGAAGGAAAAGTCACTTTCAGCTCCAGCTCTTTCTGAATAGCCAGGAAGCAAGCTGACACACAGATACACACACACACACACACACACACACACACACACCAGCCACCAAGTGTGAGGAAATGGTTTGTTATCCAGAAATCTGGAAAGTAAAAAACCAAAAGTAAAAATAATACAGTAACAGCTGGCCTTTGAGTTCTTTCAAGTGCCTAGGACTCTCCTCACAACTCTAAGAGTTATGTGTTTTATCCTCATCTCACAAATGAGTAAAGTGAGGCTTGGGGAAGGTAGCAACTTCCTCAAATACTGAGAAAGAAAACAAATATAAGCTCCCTGTAAGTAGGGTTTGTATCTTGTTCACAATTGCATCCTCTTAGCACAAGGTTCACTGTCCAATACATATTAGATAAATGTTCACTGGATATTGGGTAGAAGTAGAAAATCTGCGCTGAGCAGCAAGTCGTCACCATCCAAAGGAATAATCTAGGGCAGAGGCAGCAAACATTCTCAGAAAAGGGCCAGACAATACATACAGGCTTTGCACCCCATAAGGTCTCTGTTACAGCTACTTGGTCCTAACAACACAGAGGAAAGTAGCTGTAGACAGTACATAAGCGAATGGGCCTATTTGTGTTCCAATAAAACTTTATTTACAAATCTGGCAGAGGGAAGTATTTGACCAATTTGATCTAGGACCTTGCCATTCTTTTCAAAGTGGGTTCTGAGGATCAGCACATCAGCATAACCTGGCTTAGAAATGCAGCATCTCAACCAGGTGCCAGACATATGAAGTTTGAATCTGCATGTAATAAGGGCCTCGGGGACTTACATGCACATTAGCATTTCAGAAGCACTGCTATGGGAGACTGACAGAATGCTGGCTGTTGATCAGGATCATTACATGGGTTTTAAAATAAACTTTTATTTCCAATCAACATTGCATGAGCGTGATGATGGGCCAATTTCCTTGATTTTATGTGATCATCCAGAATCCCTCCTCTTCACTGGTAAAGAGAGGAATGGGAGAAGCCTAAAGAATTGGAACAGATCCCTAAATTTAAATGGTCCAATTTACCAGGACTCACAGGTAATCACACTGTGCTATAGGACCCAGGAGCCCCGAGCCTCCTTTCCTTTCCTTCTCCAGAGTAGAAGCAGGGTTCCTCCTGAACTGTTCAGTCATCAGATGTCTGACTGCGTAGATGGTAGCACAAATAATTTAGGTGTCTTTGCCATCACAGGTCATCACTGTTCACAAAATACACAGCTGTTCCCACTAATGTCAGGCTCAGAGCCTGGGAAAAAAATGAATGCTTCTTTCCAGGGGCTGAAACTCCTGCTTGTTAAATTCACTAACCATTCGGCATTTTACCTCAGATGAATCTACAGCAGAAAGCATCCACAAGGGACAGTGTGGGATGGAGAACAATCAGCCTTGCTTCTGAAGGTTCTACACCCCCAAAATCAATCAACCTCAGATCCTGCACTATGCAGTTAGGCCTACCATGGTTGCATCTTTACACAACATGTGCAGGCTTCTTTCTTTAACATTATTACCTAAACAATATGGCATAGCAATGATTTACATAGCGTTTACATTGGGATAGGTATGACAAGTAACCTAGAGAGGCTGTAAAGTACACAGGAGGATGTGCAGGTTATACAAATACTGCACCACTTCATACAAGGGCCTTGAGCATCTGCGGATTTTGGTATCCAGAAAGGTCCTCAGACCCATTTCCCTTGGGTGTTGAGCATCAGTGTGCTCCCCCAGTGTGAGGAAACTTCTTAGTCACATGACCCTGACCAAGCAAGTCACTTGAGTCTGCAGAAACACAGCCCTTTTCTCCAGAAAACGGAAATTAAAACTCCCCTTCCTAATTCCTCGGTACCTGTAAAAATTCTACTGATTCATAATATCTGACCCTTAGTTATAATTCATTATATAATTCTAAAATTACGATTCTAAAATTTTCACCTATGAATACGAAGGTTGATAGTGAAAAAGTTCATCCAGAGCTATTTTAATAGTAAATGTGGAAGCCACATAACTGTACAATATCAGAATGACAAAATGAACCTGTGAGACAGGGACAGCTAAATATGCTATAATATGTAGCAGCTTGAAACTAAGTAGATCTAGGGCTGGGGATGTAGCTCAGTGGTTCCACCACCTGCCCCACAAGCGCAAGGACCCGAATTCAATCCCTGGTACCAAAAAAAAATAAAAAAAACCTAAGTAGATCTATATGCACTAAAGTGAAAATATATATTACATGGAAAAAATATGCAAAACAATACCATAGTTCATTGATTCCAAGATGTCCATTTTTCATGTTTTCATGTTACACAAGACAACTCTTATTACTGATCATGTCTTTTATTGTTGATCAGATAACAGTCTTGATGTTCTACATAAAATAATGACATATTGTATAATTGGTGGCATACAAGATTTCACTTTAGGGCTGGGGATTTAGCTCAGTAGCACCGCACCTGCCTCACAAGCACAAGAACCTGAGTTCGATCGCCGGTACCAAAAGAAAAAAAGATTTCACTTTATGCAAAAAAGACCAACAAGCATATGTAAACAAATATGTTCATATATGTTCCTTCAGCACTGTGTTTATCTACACATACAACACAAACACACGTGAGTCTACACATGATCTCCAATTTACAATGGTTTGGCTTACAATTTTTTGACTTTATGATGATGTGAAAGCAATACACATTCAGAAGAAATTATATTTTGAATTTTGAATTTATCTCTTCTGGGCTGGGCTGGAGATATGTAATAACGCTATTATCTCCAAATGCTGGTGACAGCATTTCCCATCCGCTAGGAAAAGAGAAAAGGTCTCTTGTTGGGTAGAGGAAGTGTAACAAATGTGGTTTGTGTATGTGTGTTTGTTGGTTGGTTGGTTGTTTTAGTACTGGGGAGTGATGAAATGCATATTTGCATTGCAAAGTGAAAATGTTACCACACAGAGACAAGAACTGTAGGGCTGGGCAGCTGTTCTGCTTTCTTTTCTCATATTGGACTTGGTGTTTTCAAGTTACAACAGTCTTACTGGGACATAACCCCATTCACTATAAGTCAAGGAACCTCTATCTACCTGACAGCACTGAAAAATGTCTAGCTATGCTTGCAAAATGAACAGTAACTCATTCCAAGGAGAAATTTAAATAGGAATGGGGAGTGGGATGAAAGAAGTAGTTTTCAGTTTTAGATGTTATGCTTTTTACTCTTGTGCATTGTGTTGACAGCAAACATGTTTTACTCGTCAAAGAAAGACGCATATGATAATAATGTTGTCTTTGTTCCAACCCCACAGGAACGAGGAGAAAATATTATCACACACAAATTGTGTTCAGTAGAGCTGGGCAACAGTTCTGCTTTCTTTTCTCGTTGACAGAGACTATGTGCAAGAGACAGAAACTGGAGATACTTAAGGCTGTGACCTTTTTTCTTTTGCCTCGAATGCAACATTCTTTCTGTGAAAAACTGAGCCAGGATGGCCTATGGCAACAGGGGACGCCAGTCTCCTGCTGGCTCACTGGGTTACCACTTTACCGCAAACGCCTTGGGAGGCGTTCATTCACGAGGCAGATCATCCAGGAAATGTCAAAACATCAGCAAATTGTGAGTAAACAGACTCAGATGCTTTGGTGCAAACTTGCTGAGAACCAAGGCTGTGGTTCCCATATGCCCGACAGACTGTCCTGTGTAGACGCTTTCATGCATATTAACTGATTGCATATTTCAGGGTAAGTGCTTGGGGCACAGCAGGCCCACTAGGCCACCTCAAGAAGAGCTTGGCCCTCTGGGAGAAAGGAAGAAGAGAAGACAATCCACTTTGCACCTCCAAGGCTTTCTCTAGGAGCCAAAAACCACGGTCTGAGGCAACGGGAAGAAATATATGACTAGTTTGCAAACTGTCCACATCTTGCTGGTTCTCATTGTGTAGGTATATATGTACGTTTCATGGCAATGTCTGCACTGTTAACCCTTGGGACTGTTCCTTCTTCCAACTTTGCTCTTTACTGTTAACAGATCTCAGCCCACTATCATAAGTACCAGGAACCTGGCTTGGCAAAATTAACACAGCAACCTAGCCTCTCGGAAAGTCCTAGATTTTGTGTTTACACCTGGAGATGCACGCTTCTCAGGTGGTTTACAGACAGAGAAGTCCACGTGGAAAACTGGAGCAAAAGACATGAGCAGGACTTGTGCGGGAGATCCCTGAAACGTGACTGTGCAGATCACCATTGACGATGATGACGGATGGTGGGCACCTCTGGGGCCACGGGCTTTGCCCTCTACTTTTGTGTTTGAGTTTTTCATGATAAAAAGTTAAAGCAAAAACTACTAGGAGACACTTGGAGTGTCACATTTCTATATCAGCAGATAGTATCTAATTCATATGCCACCAAAATTATCACATTATCAGTCCTTACCCCCCCCCAAAAAAAGGAGAGAGATAATACTAACTCACTGGGTTGTGACAATTAAAGAAAGAAATGAATGTAAAATTCCCAGCACTGTGCCTGAAAGTGTACCACTATTACTAAAATAAAATGTAAAAATACGTTTAAAATAGCAATATTTTGACAATGATTATATTTTAGTAGGATTTTTTGTACTTGTTTTCTTTTAACTCTGTTTTCCTTATTTTATATGCTGAGGTATATATCATTTACAACTGGAAACAAAATAATTTAATTGGCATTCATGGTGACTCATTTTTGCCATATGTGGGTGAGTCTGAAAAAAATTAGACTACAAAAAGATTCAAGAATTTTCCTAATATTGTAAATTCAATTCTTCCCTGACTGGCTTTTGGAACAACTTTGGCTCAACACTCCCTGCAAAAACAATTTTTTTAAAAAGCTAAATTACAATATACCCATCTGTTCTACCTGTTGATACCAGCAGCTTTTAAGTTAGCTGCTGGTGATTCTTGTGTGAAATTAGTTTGTGATTTTACTTGACAAGTGATGGGTTACAGTAACTCACCCTACAGTTACCCCAGGGATAAACACGAAATATTCTACTACTGTCAAAGGAGCTAGATTGCTATTGGTTTTTTGCCTAAAAAACATCTATTATGTGTCTCTTGCCTCCACTTTTATTAGGAACATAAAATAAATAGAGCCACTGATTTCCAAGAGGTTTTGATGCTGTTGCTGCTGTGAAATGGTAATATCTATGATACCGATTTCCTGTTGCCACAATGATACTGCATAATAACTAGGTAACATGGACACAGCTACACCACTTCCCTAAGAAGAGTAGGTCAGTTCATGTTTTCACTGGAGTAAACTGTAAGATCAGTTAATGTAGCCCTCAAATTATCCCTCTTTGAGGGAATCCCCACAGAAAACTCAGCCGCCTACAATAATAAACAGGGATGTAGCTCATGAGTCTGGGATAGAAGTGAATGGACTGTTCTTGGCTGACAGGGTGGGACCCACTCTCACAAATCAGGGGTCACCAGCTGTGAGCTTCTTTGGGATGGCACTGCTCCATGCTTTTCATCCTCCAGCAGTCTCTTGTAGATATATTTTCTCAGTGGGAGGAGAGCAAGCTCAAGCAAAAATGCACAATGCCTTTTGAGTCGTCATCATTTCATTCAAAATTGTGTCTTACAGTCTCTCCTTACTTTTTCTCCAAAGTGCTATTGTAAGTTCCTGTTTATGTCATATCTGCGAACATCCCGTTGTCTAAGCAAATCACTCAGGCAGCCCAGATTCAAATATGAGGACGTGGACTCTGTCTATTTAATGAAAAAAATTGCAAAGCCCCATGGCAAAAATGTGAGTTACTAGAGAGGATACAAAATTGAGATCATTTGTTAAAAACAGTATGTTATCTAAACTTACATAAAAAGAACTAATATGCCCCTGTGATTCTGTAAACTTTGCAAAGCATTACAATACAGCTCCATATATCTAAATATATCCTAAGGCTGGAAGAGGGCTAATTCCTTCACCAGGACAGTTTCAAAGCTGAAATCTATTTTAACTTCCAGCATGTTGTCCTCTGGCTTGAATATCTGTGCTATCATAGTTTGAAGTCAGATTTCTGAGACGAGTGCATAAAGTTGTCTGGGCTTTGCCCACGTGGTTTGTGGTTGACTCACACACTCTGGTGGTGACCTCATAAATACCCTTCCATCTTTGAGACCCACCCATCTATTACATCACCTCTTCCAAACAAGCTCTTTGGTGTCTAACAGGATTAATTATGCCCTCAGGTCTTCTTCAGTGCCTTGTGCTGATTCTGTCCTCACCCTTCTCCATTTAAACCACAATCTGCCACTCTAGTGTCTGAATCAGTCGAGAAAGGGACACAGGTTATGAGATCAGGAGCCAGGACTCAAGTCCTCCATCCGCCATTTCCTGCCTCTTTCAACAATCTGTCCACCCTAAGCTCAGTGCCTCTGTCTTTTCATCTGTGTAATGGTAATAATAATTGTACTTGCTTAAGAGGGATACTGATAGAATTAAACGAGCATTAAACATTTAACAAAATACCTGACATACAATACTCAAAATAAGCTATTATTAATTATAATCTTATTACCCTTAGTATTATCTAGCTGACTTCATACTGCCATGGAGCAAATCAGTAACACTGGGCCTAGAATGCCAGAGAACACATGAATCCTTATATCTTACCAAGGCCCTTTAAATTCTATTTTCTTAGATCCAAATTATTAATGATATGGGGGCCAGGGATTTAGCTCAGTGGCACCACTGCCTGCCTCGCAAGCTCAAGGTTCTGAGTTCGATACCTGGTACCAAAAAACAAAAAACAAAGAAATAAAAACCACAAATTATTAATGATATTTCAGTCCACACCAGAACAGAATAGGGCAGAAAATTAATAGCAAGGCACCAGAACAAGCCCCCAAAGATCACCTCATTCTGTCCCCGCTCCATAATTCCATGAGGATAAAGGCAATAACAGGAGGATCTAAATGTACCCAATTAATATTTATCTTTATAGATTGCCTTTCTAGGTATTGCATTTTTGTTCCCCTGAGCAGAAGGTTCATTTAAGTCACTTCAATAAGCTCCATCTTCCAAAAAAAGCAAGTAATAAGAAGATGTCGGGACAATGGGAAACGAAATGAAATGGCATAACCCACCCCTGAGGCTAGAAGAGGTAATGAAATAAAATTACATAAGCCACCCAACTCCTCCATTGGAATGAAGCATTTACTTTGACACTTCTCATCTTCAAAATGGGCAGGCTGAGGATTGGAGGAATGGAACAGATGGTGACTTGATAAATTGAATTAATACTTTGAAAATGAAAAAGGAGACACACTGTATACAAAATTCAGAAAGTATTTTAAGTGAAACTAAGTAGAGGCTATATTATAAAGCATCTGAAGATTAAATGTGTGTGTCATCATCATTATCTCAGCACATGTGGGTGGAATCTAAGCAAACATATACATTAGCATTTATATGCCACCAAACATTAAATTCAAAAGATGAACTTCCTGTGTAAATAATAAACATGCTACAGCTTATCAAAGAAGTTCCCACTGTAGGACATATAATTGGGATTTTTAGTAGAAAAAATGTGCATGTAATAAGAATTAAACACTCAAATAGTGCAAAGGGGTACATAGTAAAACTGATTCACCCAACTCCTAGTCCCTACACCTCAAGGGAAACACTATTACCAATTCCTTATACATCCTTTCTATTTTCAGTATATGCTCATGTATTCTGACAATTGTATTATAGCTTGAGAGAACTAAAGACTTTTAAAAACTTTATGTTTAGTTCTTTTTAAAAACTGAACACTGAGGTTTAGAAAATGTAGATGATTTGGGCAAAGTTGTACATCAAACCAGTGAATCAGTTAAAAGTATACTTTTAAGTGACCCCCCAAAAAGTACATATATATATATCTCCAAGGGGTAGGTCTGACAGAAGCAGCTTCAAACACAGCTTGTAGTTTTGGCTATTCATTCTCTTGTGTGTTTTCTGGCTCCATTCTCCACATGTTACCTCCATTTTTAGAACCTACAGAGTAATAAAATAATGGTCATAGTTCCAACCTCACATTCCTCCTTCCTTCAACTCTAGTGAAATTAAAAACAGCTCTCCTCCAACTGTTCCATGAAAGTCTGAAGTTTCATTTTTACTAGTCCAAACTGTCATACACCCATCCAGAGCCAATCACTCTGCCGAGAGGTGTGCTCTCCAAATTGTCTTGCTCCTAAAACACATGGTCTAAGAGAAGGGAGGTTTCCCAGAGGAAAATCAGGCCTCATTATCAGAACGATGGGTTACTATGCAGATGGAAGTCACAGAAGGACACTGCACTTACCCAATAAGGAGAAAGATAGAAAACATTATCTGTCATTGTGCATAGAAACTAGTCATATCCAGAAGTGGGATATTACTCCTCCTTCTCTTATAAAAACACATAATTGTTTATTTTCACATCTTATTTCCCATTGCAGAATAAACCTCAATTGGATTAGGTGCATAAGTTATGTGTTTGAAAGCCACTCCAATATTTCTCTTTTCTACTATAGTGACTGAATTCAACAGTATTATCATTCAGATTTTGATCTCTTTCCAATTGCTTTTCAAAATAATTCCCAGAAAACACATGGAGATAGCTTCATAGTTTTCATCCTTTTGGGAAGCCCATTACTGGAATGCTTTTAGCCTCTAAAACTGTTAGATTTTTCCATCTCTCATAGAACATGAACATGCACAATAGAACTTCTCTTAAAAAGAAATGATAAAAAAATTCAGATGATTTCTATCAAATAAGAAAAACACAGGTAAGACACAAACAGAAGTAAACCAATAGGTAATATAAGTAAGATGCACATTTCAAGTGACATCATATATTCACTAACATATATTTACTAAAAAAGTTTGCTGCAATAAAAATATATTATTTTAATATCAAGACTGCAAGAGAGTCAGACTGGAATAAATATCATTTAGTCTACTGATGTGGGTGTCTGATGGACCATAACATCATAGGGAAGAGAAGCAACTCGGGCTAACTTAAACATGCACACTGCTAGCCATGACCTTGAGCTAATTGGCTAGTGATCTGTCAGTGGGATCTGAGAATTATACTATTTGTTAGCTCAATTGGTAATGATTTGTAAGCCTAAATATTAAAGGGTAGAGGACTAAATTCATTTATTTGATAAGCAGACAGAGTGAAGCACAAAAAAGAGAAATGATTTGCCAATAAATAGCAAAGCTGAAACTTAACCCATATTTAAAAACAGCAATCCCTCTTTGCTTTCTCCTTGCTGTATGTTCATTCCTGTAGGGCCATTAAGAATGAATCTGGCTGAATCATTAAGAATGAAGGTGCCTTGATGATAATTTACCATATATATTTACTATATATATATATGTATATATATGAATTAGGGTTCACTAGAGGAACAGAATCAATATAAAACACGTATGTATGAATGTACAAAGGAACGTATTAGGGAGGCTTACAGGATCAGAGGCAAAAGAAGCCTCTATCTTCATGCTGAAGAGCCAGAGGATCAGCAGCAGTTGAAGGCCAAAGGCCCAAATTTCACTGCAGAGTGAGAGTCTACCTTGGAAGGCTAAAGAGTTTCCATCAGAAGGCTGAAGATAACAGAATCCAACATCCAAAGGCGATAGTGAAGACTTAAGCACTTCCAAAATAAAAGGTACATTTTCTGCTTTCTTCCCCTTTTATTCTTCTGAAACTACAAGCCTATTGACTGGGGCCACCCACATGTTGGGTGGATTTTCCTCCCTCGGTTTGCTGGCCTACATGTCAATTATCCATAGACAAACCCAGAACTTCGCCAATCTACCAGGCAATTCTCATTCAAGTCAAGCTGATACACTACAGGTAATGATCACATCACATCAATAGGCTTTAACGGGCTGGGGATTTAGCTCAGTGGTTTTGCCACCTGCTGTGCAAGCACAAGAACCCGAGTTCGATCCCCGGTACCAATAAAAAAAAATAGGCGTTAACTACACCTTACAGGATGATTTTCTGGACGGCAAAACCCCTATCTGGTTTAATGTTTAGTTGGTTCTTAAACAAAATTGTTCTGGGTAAGAAATGATATTTTCCTCAGTAACAGGGTCATATTCAGAAGATCAAACTCAACCAATGGGAATCTTTCAAGTTCAAGATATACTACATCTCCAGTGGGTCCATTTCACAGTACAATTGGTTCCCTTTTTGTTCTCTACAATAAAAATAAAAAGAGACTGAGATTACTATACCGAAGTTTTCTATCTTATATTTTCTTAGGTATCATAAGTCTTATTTCACCATATAAAAATTATACCTGGAAAATTAATTTATTTACTTTGCTTTTGTTTTTGCAGTGCTAGGGTTTGAACCCAGGGCTCTGTGCATGCTATGCAAGATTTACCATGGAGCTGTATCTGTATCCATGGATAATTTATTTGTAGTAATGTTTCAAGTTGGAATTATGCAGCCTCCACAATCTTCCAATTTCCAGTGGATGAGATTCCTGCTTTCTTTCTTCTACCATTGCTAATTCAGCTCTATATCTTTTGCATCCAACACAGTGCTATACAGAAGTTATATACCATGGCAGCTGAGACAAAAGGCCATAAATCTACTAGTAAGTGCCTAATGGCTCACTCTTCAGAGGAAAACGTCCTGATCTGTAACACTGCTGATTTTCATGATAAAAGTAGCCAACTATGGCCGATTTAAAACTATCAGCATGCTATCAGTGAATACAGGGCTGTAGCGAAATGTGCTGTAGCAAGCCAAAGTCTAGTCACTCCAGACTGAGACATATCAGATAGACATGGCTTCAAGGGCAGGTAAAGTTGAATGTAGTAAAATAATTAGAAAGTGATAGGTTTATGTATTTATTACCTTTGTTTGAAATATAATTTAATCAAAAGTTTAAATGTTTTAATTTTACAACTATATATTTTTATTTATTCATTGTTTATTGGTACATTTTAGATATACACTATGATGAGATTCATCTCTGGGAATTTGTACCTTCACATGATATCTCTTGGTTCTTATTTTTCCCATTCCCCTCCCTCCCTTCAACCCCTCCATCCCTCCCTATTTACAAAGACTTTGTTTCTGTTTTTTCCTTTTCTCATATTTTTTCCTTTCACTTCTTTTCTTTCCCTCTCTCTCCCCCTTAACCCTTCGCCTTTGGACCTTTTCTTCCTATTTCACATTATCTATTTTGATCCTCATTTACACTTTCAGTTTCTCTTACCAGAGAAACTATTCAGTATTTACACTTGAGTGTCCTATTTATTTCACTTAAGAGTATGGCCTAGGGGCTGGGGATTTAGCTCAGTGGTTCTGCCACCTGCTTTGCAAGCACAGGTCCCGAGTTTGATCCCCAGTACCAAAAAAAAGAAAAAAAAAAAAGAGTATGGCCTAAATGTGCATCCATTTAGCTGTAAATGTCTGTAGTTTCTCATCCTTTATGGCTGACTAGTACTCCATTTTATAAAAAAAAAAAAACAAAAAAACCCCACATCTTCTTTATCCAGTCTCCAGTTGATGAGGATTTGGGTTGTTGTTTTCAAGATTTAGCTACTACAAGCTGTGCCGCTATAAACATGGGTGCACATATATCACTGTGTTATGATGCTTTTAATTTTGGGGGGAAGATACCCAGCAGGGGGATAGCTGGGTCAATTGAGACCTCTAATCCTAGTTCTTTGAGGTATCTCCATACTGATTTTTATAGTGGTTGCATCAGTCTACATTCCCACCAACAGTGGAGAAGGGTTCCTTTTTCCCCACAACCCTGTCAGGATTTGTTATTGGTTGATTTCTTCATAGGAGCCATTCTTTCTGGAATGAATCTCGGTGTTGTTTTCATCTGCATCTCTTGAATTACCAGTGATGTTGAACATATTTTCGTATGTTTATTTCCTGTTTCTACTTCTTTGTCTGAGAAATGTCTGTTCATTTCAGATGTTCATTTTTGGACTGGATCTTTAAATTTGGGAGGTCTGATTTTTGTAAGTTCTTTATATATTTTAGACAGAAGACCTTTGTCTGAGGAACAGCTGGTGAAAATTTTTTCCCACATTGTGGGTTGTCTCTTCACTCTGTTGGTGATTTCTCTTGCTGTGCAGAAGCTTTTTAATAAGATGAGACCCCAGTTCTTGATTCTTTGTGCTAGTTCACATGTGACTGAAGTTTTGTTCATGAAGTCTTTTCCTATGCCAATGTCTTTGAGAGTTCTACCTAACCTCTCTTCCAGCCAGTTGTTTTTCTGTTTTAATATTTAGATCTTTGATCCATTTCAATTTTAGTTTAGTGCATGGTGAGAGATATAGGTCTAGTTTTAATCTTTGGCAAGTTGAAACCCAGTTATTCAGCACCATTTATTAAAG
>NW_004624888.1:2912627-2928351 GCF_000247695.1 Heterocephalus glaber
AGCATCAGGTTGTTTAATTGGGCTTGCTCTGTTTTCCTAATGTGAGTATTCACTGCTATGAATTTTCCTCATAAGACTGCTTTCATAGTGTCTCATAAATTTCAATATGTTCTACTGGCATTGTCCTTTAATTGTAGAAATTATCTAATTTCTTCTCTAATTACCTCTGTGACACACTGGTTGTTCAGGAGTATGTTGTTCAATTTCCATGTGTTTATGAAATTCTTGTGGTTCCTTTTGTTATTTATCTCCAATTTCTTAGCACTATGATCTGATAATATACAGGAGATAACTTCAGTTCCTTTGCACTTACTTAAACATGTTCTATGAGTGAGTATGTGGTCTACTTTGGAGAACAATCCATGTGCAGCTGAAAAGAATGTGTATTTTGATTTTGTGGGGTGAAACACTCTGTAAACATTTATCAAGTCCATTTGTTCAAGAGTTTGATTGAGTTCTAGTATTTTGTTGTTGATTTTTTGTCTAGTTGATCTATTTGTGACAGTGGGGTATTGAGGACGCCCACTACTACTGTATTAATGCTTATTTGATTTTTCATGTCCATTAATATTTTCTTTATATGGCTGGGTACACTAGTATTTGGTGCATATATATTTATGATTGTTATCTCTTCCTCTTGGATTGTTCTCTTTATAAGGATGTAGTGTCCTTGTTTGTCTCTCTTAATTAGTCTTTTTTTTTTTGGTACTGGGGATTGAACTCGGGTCCTTGTGCTTGCGCAGCAAGCAGTGAAACCACTGAGCTAAATCCCCAGCCCAATTAGTCTTGATTTGAAATCCATTTTATCTGCAAATAGTATAGGTACTTGTGCTTTTTTTCAGGTTCCTGTTGCATGGAGTATTGTTTTCCACACTTTAACTTTCACTCTATGAGTTTCTTTTTGAATTAAGTATGTTTTATTGTATGCAGCATATTGTTGGATCTTGCTTCTTGACCCATTCTCCCAGTCTATTTCTTTTGATTGGTGAATTGAGACTGTTAACATTGATATTTATAACCAATATGTATTGACTTATCCTTGTTGTGATCTTTTCCTGTTGTTGGATCCCCCCCTTATTCTGTTGGGCTTTGTGGGGTTGTGACCCTCTTTGTCTTTTCCTAGAATATTGCTTAAAATTTTCTGGAGTGCTGGTTTGGTATTCATGAAGTTCCTCAGGTGTTCTTTGTCATGAAAGTATCTTATTTCTGCATTGATTTTGCAAGATAGGTTTGCAGGGTACATCAAACTGGGCTGAAGGTTGTTTTCTTTTAGGGCTTGAAATACCTTACTCCAGGCTTTTCGTGCCTTCAGGGTTTGTGTTGAGAAGTCTACTGTGATTCTGATGGACTTTCCTTTGTATGTGATTTGTTTCTTTTCTCTAACTCCTGGTAACATTTTGTTCTTCTGTTGGGTTTCTAGAATCTTGACTAGAATATGCCTAGCTATAGATTTTTTTTTTTTTTAATCTTGGCTAGTTGGAGTCCTAAATTCTTTTCCCCTGGATGGGAAGTTTTCTGCCATTACTTCTGTGAAGGTTTATTTTTTTGATGTCATTTGCATTATCTATTTCTTCATTTACCCCAATCAGTCAATGTTATTCTTCTTTGCATCATCTAGCAGCTGCTGGATTGATTTCTCATGGTCCCTTGCTATTTGGGGGGAGGGGGGTGTTGTTGTTGCTGTTTTTGTTTTTTGGTACCGAGGATCCTTGTGCTTGAAATTCCCGGCCTCCCTTGCTATTTTTAAGAAATCTTTCTTTTCCTGGGCACTAATCACAATCCTCTCTTCTATATTTGATATTCTGTCCTCACATTGGCTCATACTGCTGCATAAACTATCAATGGAGTTTTTAATCTCCTAGATATCTGTTTGAATCTGTTTTATGGATTCCATTTCTTTTGTATGCTGGGATTCCATCATGTTCCTGAGGTCCTCTATTTTTTTTATTTGTGTCTGATCTAGAGTTATTATTCATGTCTTTCACTATGGTCACCATCTCTGTTGTTATCTGAGAAATTATTTCTGATTTCATTTTTTCCAGATCATCTTTTGTTGCCAGTTCAGGGAGTCCAGGTGTTTGAGTTTCAGACTGTTCCATCTTGTTGCCTACTGGAGTTACCTATGGTGATCTGGAAGTCTGGTTTTGAGTCTAGGGTGTATTCTCATTTCTATGTTTTTGTTGTTGTCGATGATGTTTTGGTTTAATTGCTGGGTTGCTACTTGTAAATTGCTTATTGCAAGTATCTTTATTGCTAGCATTTAGAACCCTTAGGGAGTGACTATTTCTTTGACTGTCTTCCAGGTTTAGTTGGCCCTGGGTTTTGAGTCTGTATTGGCCCTTAGGCAATCTCAGTCTTGGTATACCAGGAAGGACAACTGACTAGAACAATCACATCACTGTAGCCAAATTAATACAATCAGCATCAACAATAGCATCAAACACAGCCTAGAAAATGACAAACTCTTGTAACTATTAATCTACTACTTTTGACTTCATGAACAAGACTTGTGGTTATATATCAAAATTTAGAACTAACCAGAAATATATTTGCAGTAAATAAGCCCCCCTTCAATATAGCTAATTTTCCCTCTAGGGAGATTTAGAAGGAGTTGAGGGGCAGTAGAGATATAGAAGGAGAGGGAAAGATTAGAAGTAAGGCTAGAGGACACAGGTAGATCATGCAAACTGTGGGAAACTGGTGAAGACAGAACGAAAAGAGAGAAGGAAGGAACAAAAACAAGAACAAACTGACAGCAACAGAAAAACCAGAAACTGTATTCTCACTCCTATAAAAAATAAGAATAATCGAGAAAAAACAGGACAAAAAAAGGAACAAGAAAGGTGAGAAATGAAGGAGAAAAGAAAAGAAGAAAAAACTGTCCCCTTCAAGGTGTGTCTCTGTTGTCCCCAGTGGACAAAGTGGGTAGCATATAGCAACGTGTCGACTGATCTCATCAAGCCAGCCATAATCCACTGAAGTTCAGGCTGGTTTCTGGCTGTGAGGCTGGAATTGAGCTCCCTGACCTCCTTTGGGTTTGAACTGTGCACGGTTCTACTGCAGGTTCGAGCTGCCCTTCCCCTGCAACAAGTCTGGTTCCAGTAGGAAGTGTTGACCCCAACAACTCACCAACTGCTGCAGTCTACTATGCCTTTATTGACTTGAGTCTTTGCTCTCCTAGTGGGCTTCAATTCTCATCTGCCTTGGAGAGGCCTTCTCTCTACTGCCCACCACTGCACCAATTCCTGGGCTCAGAATGATGGCCTTCTAGATTCTGGTGCAGCACTGTGTTCCCAGCAGGCCTGGCCTCTGGCTCTATTATTATATATTTATCAACAATAGTCAACATTCTGGACATTTAATAGCTCTTGTGATCCAGGAGAATCTGCTTCATTTGCCACTATAAAGGACCACAGGATCAAAAAGATCCAAGTTTGAGTCATGCCTTCTCCAATGACTAGCTCTGAGAATGAGTAAATCCACTTCATCTGTGTCTCACCTTCTTTATATGTAATGGATAATAGTAGTAAATGTCTCACAGGTTATCTGAAGCATAAATGAGAGAGTACATATAAATTTAATGGAATTTTTAAGAGTTCAACAAATGTCAGCTTTTAGTAATAATAATATTCAATAAATGGTCACTCTGGACAGATGGTGAATAGACAGAGGTATTGGATGGATGGATGGATGGATGGATGGATGGATAGATGGATCGGTGGGTGGATGAACAAACAGATACTTTTCAAGTGGAAGAATAAAAGTTTTATGATTACAAAAAATACAAAGAAAAATGAGCTGTGTTCACACAAAAATGTCTCCGAGGAAGAAATGAAATCCTCTCCCCTACTGCATGAATTTAACAAACTCCTCTGTTCTCTGTGGAGTTCAGCTACCACTGAAAAACTAGGGGAAAAAGTGTCTGTTATTCACTGCTAAATATAGGAGCCTTCCCCTGGGAGCACAAGTGTTAAGTCCCCTCTTGTAGACATTATTTGTAGCATACATTAATGTAGCATACATTGCTATTCTTCAAGAAAGGACTGAGTCTGTCTTTTTGAGAATCATACCTCAGCTAAAAACAAGTGTTACTGTCTTCCCTCCAGCTACTGCCTTCTCTCCTAAGACCACCTAAGGAAATGTCTCTTTCTTGCTCACATGGCGGGTTGATCCCAGCAGGGTATATACATAGCAGTGCCCTGTGGGACTGTCTCTGGCTTAGACAGAAAAAGCCTGACCCTACAAACTGGCCTCCTCTTGAACTGACTGGAAGGAACCCTTGCCTTTGGAGTGGACTCTTCCTCCTGATTGTAGTTAGAGCTTCTGTTCACTTTCAATTGCCAGTTGAGAAGACAAAAAAAATATCTCTTGACAATTCTGAGTCCAGGATCTTCAATGTATTGGTGTCTTGGAGAAAAACTAGAAGTGGAGGCTCATTTACCATCAGACTCAGTTTTCTAAATCACTCAAAAAATCTCCAAACGCTGAAGCACCAGTGACCTCCAGAGAGGCCACCAAGACCCAATCCCACATCCAAAGTAAGTCTAGAACTTTTTTTCTCTGAATCATGCTGGCTTTCTTTCCACTGGGGGATTTCTTGACATATATACACACTTATTTTTGATTTTTTCAAAAGCTAAATACTATATACCTATGGGTATCCAGTTCTTCTATCCTAAACATTTTTAAATGAAAAAGTTATTTTAATTATCTGTAACAGCACTGGTAAATAAAGAAAAAGTTCCATCAAAAGACAATTTAAAAACGGATGGAGACTTGGAACAAAAGGAACATATTTGCCCTCAGAAAGATCACCTGACAAAACCCCAGAGAAAGCCTCACATAGCGGAAAAGCATTCTTTCTGAGATCCAGGAAAACACGAGATAGCCACACCAGCTTCTTCTGTGCTGGAGGTGTCAAGGATGCTGTTACGGTTCATATCTAAACATCTGCCAAGCCCTCAGGCACTCATGGGTAGGGCTTTCAGGAGGTGATTAAATCATGGGATATAATACTCATCAGTGAATTAGTTCACTGAGGGGTTTATGGCTAAATGTGATTTTGGGAGGTGAAGCCTGGTTGGAGGAGGTGGTCACTGGGTGTGGCCTGGCAGGGTCTACCTCTCTCCCTGCTCCCTTGATACCTCTCTGCTTCTTGCTGCTGCTGTGCTATGAGCAATTCTCTGCCATGCCCCTTTGCCATTCCACCATCCCTGGAGCCAGCTGATGATGGACTGAAGCGTCTACAAACTGTGAGCCAAAATAAACCTTTTCTCCTTTAAATTGTGAGTGTTGAGTATTGTGTGTCAGTGACAAGAAAGTAACCAAGACAAAAAAATAAAAAAAAAAAGAAAGTAACCAAGACAGATGGCAATCAGACAAGAAAAAGAAATCAAAAGTATAAAACTAAAAAGGACACAAAAAAAAGAAACTAAAAAGGACCAAATTAAACAGCCACTTGTAAGTGATACAAACATAAAGAACTCAAAAGAATCATCAAATTATTGCAATTAATGAGAAAGTTTAAGAAAGGCTCTTTGTTAGAAAATCAAGCAAAAATGAACCTATCTGCTAGCATCAAATATTTAGAAAATTGATTTTGTGTGTGTGTGTGTGTGTGTGTGTGTGTGTATGTGCGCTGAGGATTAAACCCAGGGCCTTCATACTGAGCTACATCCCCAGCCCCTTTTTATTTTTTTATTTTGAGACAAAGTCTCACTAAGTCTCTAAATTACCCAGGCTGAGCTGAAACTTTCAATTTTCCTGCTTCAGCCTTCAAGAAGAGCTGGGATTACAGGCATGCACCACTACATCCAGCTAGATAATTGACTTTTAAAGTCTCCATTTATATTTGGGAAAAAAGCTAAGAGAGCATGGTATCTTGCTAGTGGATAGGATAATTATATGTCATAAAGTTGTTGTTTCTCTTCAAGGTAAACTGTAAATTAAGTACAATTCCAATCTAAATTCCTGTAATGTTTACCACATAATTTTAAAAATGATTTTAAGGGTCCGGGGATTTGGCTCGGTGGTGCCTCCACCTGGCTCACAAGCACAAGGCCCAGAGTTCAATCCCCGGTATCAAAAAAAAAATTGATTATAAAGTTTATATTTAAGGGGACAGGATAATCCAGAACTCTTTTAAAGACAAATAGGAGGCAGACATGTTCTCTAGATATCAAGACATAATATAAATCTGTAGTAATTATGACATTGTAGTTTTTTTATAGACCAAACAACAACAACAAGAACAACAGCAAAACAAAACCAGAATAGCAGAACCAGAAATATACTTAGGGATTAAATTGTGTCCTTAAAAACAATATGTTCAGCCAGGATGCCCTTGATCAGCTGATTCCCACTTAGGATAGGTACGAAGTAGCAGCAGAAGCCCAGAAAGCTGGAGTGAGGTGTCCAAGGCCACAGAGATAAAATACGGCCTCATGGTTGAGAGAAAAGTAGCCTGGACATGTAATCCATGTAATCTAGGAATAAAGTGACAAGAAGTCATAGGGGTTGAAATTTCTGTGATTGCATTGTACAGGTCCATGAGGAAGTGGAATTGTAAGCTGACCCACAAAATGGTTGAAATTTGGACAGGCAGGCAGGAAATGCAGACAGGAAAGGTGTCTGATAATTTTACAGTTTTAATAGGTCCAGGCCATTAAAATGAATTAGTGGTAATTAAAATGATTCCTCATGGAGAGTTAATCTTGGTGAAAACATGCTCGGATCATTTTTAAATTGTTTCTATTTCAATCATCAAATAAAAATTACTTGTGTAATTTTAAAAGCAAACAAACAAACAAACAAAAAACCAATATGTTCAGGTCCAAACCCCTGATACCTATCAATGTGACTTTATTTTGGTTGGATAAGATCTTTGGAAATATAATGGAGACGAATGACACCATTGTGGAGTAGGGTGGACTCTAATGTGATCACCAGTATCCTTACATCAGAGAAACACAAAGGAGAAGGCAGAGACTGCATTATTCGGCCAAAAACCAAGGGACAGGAAGAATTCTCTCAAACCCAGGAGGAAGGAGGAGACAAGAAAAGAAAGGGTGTTCTCTAGAGCCTTGAAAAGATGCACTGTCCTGTTAACACCTTGATTTTGGTCTTCTAGACTCCAGAACTGTGAGAAAACACATTTCTGTTGTTTTAAGCTACTCATTTTGAAATACTTTCTTCTGGCGGTCTCAGGAAACTAATATAAAGATAGATGATGATAAAAATCTTTTTTTTTTTTGGTACCGGGGATCGTGATGATAAAAATCTTAAAGTCATAGCCTTAAAGTGGAATGTTGACAGATTTTTATAGATGATTTAAAAGTGAAAAGCAGCTCTTTAAAAGTTTTAGGAGAAAATATAAAGGCATATCTGTATTTCCTCTCATAGGTATTCTTTACGTATTTTAAGTACTAATCCATTGTGAGACCTATACAAACTTAGAAGGCCTCCTTAATTCCTCTATTTGTCTTGCAGTGACAATCAATCCTCCAACAAATCCTCTCAGCTTTTCTACCAAACACACCTAACTCCCATTGCTCCTCCTCATTTTTGCTGCTCTCTAAGTCAAAGTGGCCATCATTCATTCACTCCTACTGAAGTAGCTTTCTGACTTACTTCCTTGCTGTGCTCTGAGCCCCCATCCATCCTGAACAGATCCTTCTCCATCAAGCTGCTGGTTACAGACTCAATACTTACATCATGTTCCCCACAATCCACATGGAAAAGCCCTAGTCTTCTAGAATTGAAAGTGGGGCTTTAAGAGATAGAGTTAGATGAGATGAAGTCACAAGCATGAAACAGTCCTGATGAGATCTGCTCTCTTAGAGGAAGAACCCAAAGGGTACATTCTCCTCTCTCCTTCATCTGCACCATCATATGTGCACTCAGGACAGAGTGACCCATGCAAGGCAAACTCATAGCATTTCCCCTCATAATGATGAAGGGTAGAAGTGGGGATGCCAATGCAGTAGACCCTCAAGTTATGAGCGACCTGACTTATGAACAACTTGGGTTAATTAGGTTCTTAGAAGACCTCCTTAATTCCTCTATTTGTCTTTGCAATCAAAGAAGATTCATCTGCCTCTTGTTATCTGTAGTGTGTACCCAGGTAAACATCCAGATCTCAGCTGTACTGACTTAGTTACAACCAGCCCTGGGAACTGATCGAGTTCTAAGTCAAGGGTCCACTGTAGTACTAACTGAAGTACTCAGCTTTATCATCTGAGGTGAAGAAGTAGACCTCCTTAGAGATACACTGACAGTTTACATTGTTACAGATGTCGGGGTACCTACTTCCATTTTGACTTTTTAAGAACTTAAAATAAAATAACTAAGTAATGTTGCTTTGAGTTTTTTTTGGTACCGGGGATCGAACTCTGGTCCTTGAATTTTCGAGGCAGGTGGTGGAACCACTGAGCTAAATCCCTGGCCCAGTGTTAAAAAATATTTTGAAGAATTGCAGTTGTGTAACCTTAAGATCTGTAGCTACTTTTCACTCAGCTAAATGTTGTTGGCCAAAACATGGCTTTGTAGTTATACAGTTTTATATAGTTTTACTTAGTTTACTTAATCATACATTGCTTAATTTTTATTCTTACTACATAAGGCAAAGACAGGAAGCAGGAGAAAAGCTAGAAATTAATGACCATGAAAATTATAATAAATTTATAGTTTGCTCTCCAGTTTATATCTTTTAAATGCAGACATTGACCTATCTGACCAGAATTTTTAAAACACAAATTGCCATGCCTCTCTGTTGCCTCAACTTCCACTGCTAAGGGAAACCCAGTGGTAATTATAGTTATTTTGGCTTTTGATTTATTGGAATTATAAGAAATATCACATGATGGATTATCTGCAAAAAATACTGCAAATATAAGTCCTGACATGTTTTTTTATCAATGTTTCATTTGGAAATGAAACACAAAAACATTAAAAATAAACCTGCTAACTCTACTACAAAGCTACTGTGATAAAAACAGCATGGTACTGGCAAAGAAACAGACTTGAGGACCAGTGGAACAGATTAGAAGATGCAGAAACAATGCCAGACACACTCAGCCATCTCATCTTTGATAAAGGAGCCAAACACCCCCCTGGAGGAAAGATAGCCTCTTTAGTAAATGGTGCTGGAAAAATTGGGCTTCAACTTGCCAAAGATTAAAACTAGACCTATATCTCTCACCATGAACTAAACTAAAATCAAAATGGATTAAAGATCTAAATATTAAAATAGAAACTCTGAACCAGTTGGAACAGAGGTTAGGTAGAACCCTTCAAGACATCGGTGTAGGAAAAGATTTTATGAACAAAACCTCAGTTGCCCGTGAACTAGCACAAACAATCAACAAGTGGGATCTCTTCCTATTAAAAAGCTTCTGCACAGCAAGAGAAACCACCAGCAGTGTGAAGAGACAACCCACAATGTGGGAAAAAATCTTCACCTGCTCTTCCTCAGACAAAGGTCTACTATCTCAAATCTATAAAGAACTTAAAAAGATCAGACCTCCCAAATTTAAAGACCCAATCCAAAAATGGGCATCTGAAATGAACAGACATTTCTCAGACAAAGAAGTAGAAATAGCAAATAAATACATGAAAAAATGTTCAACATCACTGGTCATTTGAGAGATGCAAATGAAAACAACGCTGAGATTCCACCTCACTCCAGAAAGAATGGCTGCTATCATGAGATCAACCAATAACAAATGCTGGCGGGGCTGTGGGGAACGAGGAACCCTGCTCCACTGCTGGTGGGAGTGTAGACTGGTGCAACCACTATGGAAATCAGTATGGAGATACCTCAAAGAACTAGGACTGGAAGTCCCATTTGACCCTGCTATTCCACTGCTGGGGATCTTCCCCAAAGAATTAAAAGAATCATACCACAGTGATATATGTGCACCCATGTTCATAGCAGCACAGTTTGTAATAGCTAAAACTTGGAAACAGCCCAAATGCCCATCAACTGGAGACTGGATAAAGAAAATGTAGTTTTTGTATAAAATGGAGTACTACTCAGCCATAAAAAATGAGAAATTAGAGACATTTATAGCTAAGTGGATGCACATTGAGGCAATACTCTTAAGTGAAATAAATAGGACACACATGTGTAAATACTGAATAGTTTCCCTGGTGTGAGAAACTGAAAGTGTAAATAAGGACTAAATGTATAATAGGTCATGTGAAATAGGAAGAAAAGGGGCAAAGGGGAAGGAAGTGGGAGGACTAGGGGAAAGGACAGAAGGGAATGGGATTAATATGAGAAAATGGAAAAATAGGAACAAAATCTTTGTAAGTAGGAAGGACTGGAGGGGTTGAAGGGAGGGGTGGGCAAGGGTGAAAAATAAGAACCAAGAGAGACTATGTAAAGGTGCAAATTTCCAATGATGAATGTCATTATATTGTATACCTAAGATGTACCAATTATTCGAATGAATAATCGATAATGTAAAATAGGAAGAAAAGGTCCAAAGGGGTAGGGGTAGTGGGAAGGGCAGGGGAAAGGAAAGAAGGGAAAGGAAAAAATGATGAGAAATGGAAAAAATGGAAATAAAGTCTTTTTAAATAGGGAAGGGTGGAGGGCATGAAGGGAGGGCTAGGAATAGGGAAAAAATAAGAACCAAGATCCATTACATAAAGATACAATTCCCAATGAGAAATGTAATTGTGTTGTATACCTACAATGTACCAATAAAAGAATTTAATACAAAATAAATAAATAAATAAATAAATAAATAAACCTGCTATGCCGAGGATTTAAGCTCAGTAGTTCCACCACCTGCCTCGCAAGCGCAAGGACCCGAGTTTGATCCCTAGTACCAAACCAAACAAAACAAAACAAAAAACCTGCTAAGTTTGAAGTGAAAAATCCAAACACTCCAAACAGTTAAGTCACAAAATCATTTTTAAAAGTCTATTTTTGATGCTGCAGCAGCTGTTAAATCCCTATGTCTACTTTAATAACTATTTACCCTCTCTGTGGATCAGAGTCTCATTTGGTTGCTGTACCTCCAAGTCCTGGTCCCACGTGGTTTCAGGGAAGCTAACTGGACCCCCTGCCTCACAGATGGGCACCTCAACACAAACTGAGAAAATCGTAATGAGAAATACCTTGGGCCCCAAGGGTTCAGAGCTCAACCCTCAGCAAAACTGGGTTTGTAATTTTTACTGAAACCTGTAGAAAAAAAGCAGCTCATTTTTGGCTGAAGCCACAAAGATGGAAGTACATGAGATTTAAATTAGTTTAGCATTGCATGAGAACCACCTTGGCACTTTTCTGAAAAGAAAGCAACAGAGGGAAATACACCTTCCTGATGACAGATCAGAGCAACTGGATCCTGCTGTTCCTTACCTCTGTGGACTGCACCGCTGGACTTCTCAGTTACCTCAGGCAGAAACAGATGACATATGACCTTGAGTAATTAGATGCTTTCATCTATAAAATACAGGCTTGAGACTAGATGATTTCCTCAAATCTCACATTTTCTGACATTGCAATTAACCATTCCTTAGTGGGTCTATGGACAGAGTTCATAAAGGGACCCAATTTCATCTGGTAAAATAAATGATACTGACCATCTTTGCTCTTTATAGATAACTAAAGGTGAATCCTACTGTATACATAATTGGAGGGGCCCTGAGAGTTTATCTACTCCTCATCCTGTGTTTCTGAGCCTAAATGAAAAAATAGATAAGGATTTTTTTATACATGGCATCTTCATTTTGATTGTGCTAGTAAGCAAATGCCCAAGTTAACGTAATAAATGTCAGATGTCATTCTCCACTTCTCATGACCTTGAGTACTCTTGCCTGTTTGATGAATAACCCCAACAGTTATCTCCCTTAGTTTCCCATGTATTTGATGAAATTCTACTTGCACAACTTAGTAAATGCAAAGGAAACTCCCCTGCTAATTATTTTCCCAACAAGTCAAGGTATTATATTTCCCAGAAGATATTTTTCAGGTAAGAAATCTTTTGAAAATATATAATATTTTGACCTTTTAAGATAAAAAGATTTGTTGTGAAACAAGTCGTTTTTATTACTAAAGTGTCATTCAAAATAAGATAATACATTTAGACATGTTGCAGCAATTTACTTGCTATTACTCAAATCTTACCCTCTAATTAGAAGGAAAAATATGAAGCTTCATCAGTGCATAATTTAACAAAAACTCAATGTCAGAAAATTACCATATTTTATTCTTTCCTAGCACCAAAATTTGTGGGCACGGAGGAAAAATGTTCACTTCTAAAATACAAGATAAGACTACAAAAAAAGAGTGCTTGAGAGGTGACAGTGTGGGTTCAGGCCAATCAGAGGTTTTGGACAACTTCCTGAGGCAGACTTTAAAATGACTCAGACTCCCAGTCTCCATCTGCTTTGGGATGCAGGAGAAAAAGAAATGAAGTCATGTGGGGAGAAGAAAACTGTGAAAATGAGAACTTTTTAAAGCTTTGATGAAAATGATTATGAAGCAATGGCGATTCCAGGAAGAATTTTCAGGTTGAAAACTGCCATGTATGTGGCAGGAACCTCCCTGAGCTGGAATCAAAATTTAATTTGCTCTATCATCGCTCTACGCATCACTGACGTATGCAGCCTATTAGGATAGGTCAGAGGCTTTAACAGTTAACCATAAAATTATGACAGCTTAACAAAATCAAGGTGATTTCCCATTCCCATCACAGTCCAAGAGGGTGTTCCTGGTCCAAGGGCCTTCTCTTTGGTCATTCCATGGTATGATTTCACCTCCCCCTAGGCTCCTGCAGTCCACTCCATTCAGTCAGGAAGAAGGGAGAATAAGATGTGAGGGAGGTGAACCCACATGTTAACTACTTTGGCCTAGAAATGATACAAATCCACTTCCCTTCACATTCTATTGGCCAAAAGTCAGTCAGTCATATGTCTACATCTGGGTGCAAAGGAAATAAGGGTCTAGCAGCATGCAAAGCGGAAAATAAAATGAGCACTGGGGAGTCTGTCATAGATTCTGTCCTATAACCATACTCATTGCTTCCCTCCCTCCATCACCCTTACAGAAGTAAAATCCCAAAAAACAGTTAAGATGCAAGTAAAGTATGCTCCAAAGTCAGACTGCCAGATTCAAATGTGGAATCTGCTCTTAGAAGCTATGTGATCTTGGGCAGTTGTGTGAACTTTCTGTGTCTACTCTTCTGTAAAATGAGGAAAGTAACTTTTCATAGAATTATTGTGAATATTAAATAAATTAATTCCCATAAAGAACTTAGACTATTCCTAGAATTTAGTTGCTTCTCCATGTTTGTGTCAATCAGATTTCTAGTTTGCAATAGAAACAGTCTTCCTGACTTAAACGAAAGAGAATTTGTGGAGAGATCCAAGAGGGATACAGAAACAGGCTTAAAAAACAAACAGCAAGCAACCTCTAGAGAGCCAGGCATTAGGAACCCCAACAGACCAGATCCAACCACAGATCCACAGGTCACTTCTGCTTCTCCATTCCTCCAAATGTTGCAGCCCTCAGAACACACATACCAATTCCAAGTGCTACAATGGACTGGTTGGCCACGCTGAAATCAGTCGCCTGCCCCTGAACTTACCGGAATGTAAAGAACAGAAATTTGACTTCATTCCCTTCCTAGTTACCAAGAATGCACACAACAGCACATTCTTGAAAGGATAAAACATTTTAACAATCATGGTACTTTGCCACAATTAAATGCTGAACAAATAAATAATAACAACAAAACCCCTTATCCATTATGTATATGATCCATCTCCTCATCCATCCACTCATTCAGCTATCCATCTATCATCCATCCATCCATCCATCCACATAAACATAGATTTGTATGTATTTTCCAATAAACACACATCACTACATTTCAGTCACATTCTTAATCTCCAAGTGCCCATAAAAAATAAGTTTTCAGAGGCAGCTTTTATGGACCTAATTTTCCCCAAGGCCTATGTCTCCTTGAGCAGTAGATGAAAAATACCATAGCTTGAAAAGAATTGACTTGAAAGTATTAGGACCCCTGCCTAAATGTCTAACATAGTACAAAGGAGTGACTCCCGCTCCAGGGTGAATGGAATATAATGCTTCACAAGGGAAGATATTTGTTATGATGACAGGACAAAATGGTCTTGGTCAAATTTTAAAACCAGTATGCATTTAAAGCAAAAATGTCACTTTCAAATCCAGAGAAATAATTTACATTAAAGGCAAACAGTATGTACAAATTCTGTTTAAAATTCTCCTTATAAAATCAGATTAGTGTTGCCACTGAACCAAGTTCTATTCTACCAAGGATGTATTTAATGCTTTGAGCAGAGTTTAAGTCTTTCTTCTGGAGCTAATAGCCGCATTTAATTTGCAATTTCTGTGTTAGAATTGACGTACTCAAAATAAAAGAAAAATTACATTATTCTTCAATGGAATTCTAAATTACCCTTTGGATTTCTAAGTATGACAGTCCTCACAAAAGACTCTGTATTTTAAGGAAATTAATAGTTTTGGCATTTTAATGTCATGTTTTTGAAGAAGTAAAATTCAGTCACCAAATGTGCTGTAATGCAGTTGTAATAGACACCTTCCTGTGTCTGCCTCCCACCCCTTAATGGTTGGCTGCAAGGCACCATACTAAGGTATTTACATAAATCAGTTCATTTTGTTCTCAAAACAACTAATGTGTAGGCTTTATTTTTCCCATTGTATCTATAGGGAAATTGAGATTTCCAAGTTGTCTACCCAATTTCAAACTCATATACATCACAGACAACACTGAAAGTCAAACCCAGCAGTCCTCTTCTGGACACCATCTTCTACCCCCGTGTAGCCTTACAGACCCACTTACCTATCTCTGTATAGCAAGGCTGACCCAGTGGCAGCTCTTCTTGGTACACAGTATACAACCCCACTATCTTCCATAATACTACTGTGGTTGGACACCTCATCCAAGGACCACACGGGCTGGCTGTCTTGGAAACCTGGAATCAGGATTAACCGATTGCTATTCAGTCTGTGTTCATTTCAGAGAATGAAAGAGACACAGTGTGAGAAGTGTTTGGGTGGACAAGGTCTTCACATACTGTATGTGAAACCAAGTTGTGGGAAAATCTAGATGACAGACACCAGAAGAGTTAAGAGAAGCTTTGCACATTTCTTAAGCCATTTTTAAAATTGTTTAATCTGCATTTGTCAAAATAAGAATTTAATGGCAAGCTCAATAATAACAGCAATCTTAGAGACATCCTTTCCCATATTTTTATAAATCCCATTATTTTAGGACTCAAGAAATCCATAGAATCTGATAAATTAGACAATGTTACAGGTATTTGTACACGTTATTTGCTTCACTGTTATGCTTGGAATTTGACATTTTTACTTAACTCATGTTACAGGTTCCCAAAGATTATTTACTTATAGGTTATTATTCTAAATAAAGTACTGGTACTTGACTCATCATTTTTCTTTGGGGTCTCCTTTTAAAATAAGGTGTCTTACCATACTCTTAAGTGAAATAAATAGGACACACATGTGTAAATACCAAATAGTTTCTTTGGTGTGAAAAACTAAAAGTGCAAATAAGAATCAAAATGTATAATTAATATTGTGAAATAGGAAGAAGATGTTTAAAGAAATAGGGGAAGTGGGAGGGGAAGGGGAAAGGAAAGAAGGGAAAAGAAAAAATATGAGAAAAGGAAAAAATGGAAACAAAGTCTC
>NW_004624888.1:2963335-2986446 GCF_000247695.1 Heterocephalus glaber
GTCCAAAGGGGTAGGGGTAGTGGGAGGGGCAGGGGAAAGGAAATAAGGGAAAGGAAAAATGATGAGAAATGGAAAAAATGGAAATAAAGTCTTTGCAAATAGGGAAGGATGGAGGGCGTGAAGGGAGGGCTAGGAATGGGGAAAAAAGAAGAACCAAGATGCATTCTGTAAAGGTACAATTCCCAATGAGAAATGTAATTGTGTTGTATGCCTACAATGTGCCAATAAAAGAATTTAACAACAACAAAAAATCAATTTAAAATATCATTTAATGCCCCATGTTTTGACAGTGTTACTCCAATTCAGTATTCTCTTCTGTCATCATAGCAACCAGCATCTTATAACAAACAGAGGGGTTACAAGACAGAAGGAAGAAGCAAATGTGACTTTGGTTTCCAATCAAGGGATTTTATCCATATTAGTCCCTCTAGCAAGTTTGTCTTGGTGTTGTCAGTACTTGTTATCTTGGGATACAGGTCACCCACTCTTGAGTATGGGAATATTTTGGCTAGTGCTCTAGATTGTCTTGGCTTAAGGGTGTTACTTAACCTTAAGCACTGTGCCTGGTTTCAAGAATCAACAGTCATAAACATATCATATTACACAAATGTACACATCCCTTAGTGTCTTAGTTACTTTTAGGTGGTGCCACCCACACTCAGGATGGGCCTTCCCATTATCCACACCCAGACTACGATAAACTAATTTTTGGACTAATCCAGTACCACACACTCTTAATCCCAGGATCACACACTCTAGATCCAGCCACTCTGAAAAGCCCCACTTATGAGCACATGAGGCTTTCGGGGGACATCTAGATGCAAGCCATAACACCTAGGGAGAATGAAAGGATGAACTTCCTAAGACAAATGACTCCGTGGGAAGTCTTTAAGTACAGATGTGGAGATCTCAGAAGGTAGAAGATTATTACAATGCCTAACATAAAGACCAAAAAGGAAAAAATTACTGGACAAATTCTGTCTTCAAGAGACAGGAGGAAAGATACAAAAGACTCTCCCAATGTGGAATAATCAAAAAACTATTTAGGACTTTGGATGTTGTGTTCAGAGAATTCTATTATTTAGCAACCACTAGCTATGTATTAAATTCCACCTATGGGATAATGAGACTCAAGTATATATAAGGTCCTCAAGTTAAAATGATTCACCTTACAATCTTATATGATGGTATGACAGAAAAATACATTCAGTAGAAACAATATTTTGAATTTTTCTCTTTTCCTAAGCTAGCAATACCATATGTGGTTCTCTACTCTCTCAAGGTACTGGGCAGCAGAGAGGAGCCACAGCTGCCAGTCGCCCCCACCATGACCATCATAAGAAGAAACAGCCAACTCTCTTTGGTGTACTCCATTGCTAGGTTGGGGTGTCTGGTGGCTACATTTATGCATTTACAACTTGACATGTTTGCAACTTACGATGGACTTATTGGAATGTAACCCCACTGTAAGTCAAGGAGCACCAATATGGGACTCCTTTCACTTACAGTGGTTCACACTTTCTGAAAAATGTATCTGTAATAAACTGCCCAACAGAGGCATCATATTTACTGAGAAGGATGTGATTTCCCAAAATGTGAGATAAAACAAGAAAAAAAAAACTATGATGCGACCTGAATTCAGCAAAAACTGAACAAAGTGTGTAAGTTTCAGCACGTGACAGAAATCCAAATGGAGAAAGAAAGAAACAAAACAAGAAAGAAACAGAAACTGAGAGAAGGAAGAAAGAGAGGGAGGGAGGGAAGACCAGGTCTGTTAAAAGTAGATACTTCCACGGGCTTAATTTAATGTGCCAGCATTTTTTCTCCTACTCAAAATGCTCAAATCAGTGCTCCTGTTCCAGGAAGACTGAGTTTGGGGAACACTCCGCAGTTTCGTGACACTTTGTAAGAGGGAAAGCACAACAGAGTTGTCTATTTGGTCCTTATAAGACTGTAACCGTTCCATGGTCCCTTCTCAGAAATGTTCTCATAAAGGAGAGTTTCGTGGACATATCTCATCCCTTGCCTTTTCTTGAGATTTTGCACTATCTTCAGTCATAAAATTTTGGTTCTGAAGACAAGAAGTATCTCAACAGTATCTGTGCTATCCTTACCAGGAGCCACACACAGACACAATCTTTGCCTGTGAAGTTTACCATCTCACCTCTATTGCTGAATTTACTTGGTAGGCATTTAAAAATGTATAAGTATAACATGTACATATCACAATGAGTTGAGCAAAAATTAATAATATCCCTTTCCCTCCAAGCATCCCTCCCCACATCCTCCTGGTAACTAGCTCAATAAGTTAGTGAATCCAGTTCCACTTGGTTATCGGTGCTCCTTCAAACATAAAAATGAATTCCCACAAATAGGTCTTGATACAATATTTTATAAAAATGGGATCATATTCATCTATTCAGTTTTTTTCATTTGACAATTACATCAGAAGGATCCCTTTGGGCCAATACATACAGATCTAACTTAACTCTATATTCTGGTTCACAGCTCTGTAATACAACATGGTACAGATGTGTCATAATTTAATCAACCATCCCTTTACTGGTAGGCTGTTTCTAACTTTATTTTCCACCACAACAATTTTACAATAAATATTTATGTCCATCTCTATATGTATTCGAAGCCTACATTTATACATAAATATTTGTGCACAGATGGTTTATTTCTAGGAGAGATGCCCTAAAATGAGATTACTGGTTCAAAGGAGTAACCCACATTTCAATCTAGGAGGAGAGGTAATTACAACTACAAAATACAAGCATCTATTTCCCCTTCTTTCAATATTTGGGACCCTGGGCCAAGGATTTAGCTCAATGGTTCTGTCACTTGCCTTGAAAGCACAAGGACCCAAGTTCGATCCCCAGTACCAAACAAAAAAATTTGGGACCCATTGAGATTTATATAAACACGTTCTACATCATGGGACCAAACACAGGCCCCAACTAAGATGGATGTAAAGAACTTCCCACAGGATTTCATCAGTGTGATGACCATACCCAGGCCATGCCCTATCCTACTCCTCTCTCATCTCCATGACAACTTCTTAGTAAAGTGTAGGAAAAGAGGTTTCTGATAGTTTCTTAGTCTGCTCTGTTAAAATACTAAGATTTGCCTATCCTTAATTTTTCCCATCTCAGATAATCTAGCTACCTCAATGCTTAAAGAAAGAATAGGCCCTTCTTTTGAAAGAGAAAGCTTTTGGAAATAGTGGAAGTTTTCTAAACAACTAGTTGGAGCAATATCAGTCTGCATGGCATCTCAAGAAGCCTTGCTAGAGAAAGGGCAGAAGGTCATTCTCTCAAATTGGAGCCAGACTGAGAAATTCAGAATGACTTTAGGGTGTGTGTGTGTGGTACTGGGGATTGAACCCAGAGCCTTCACATTGAGCTGTATCCCTTTCCCTTTTTTATTTTTATTTTGAGATACCATTTCACTAAGTCACTAAGTTGCCCAGGCTTGGCTCAAACTTGTAATCCTCCTGCCTCAGTCTCCCTCCAGTAAGATTATTACTGTTATACTTCAACAGAAACCTTGGCATGGGGATGGGCATGAAAATGGTGCAGCCCCTGAGGGTTTTCCAAATGGCCTGTGGAGAGGAATTTTTATGATGAAAGCCCTAGTTGGGATCCAAGCTCAGATACCTGCTAGTCAACGTCATGGAAACCACCCTGGACTAGAACCCAGGAGATGTAGATAATACTGAGCAATACTGATAATACATATAAACCTGTACAAAACGGGGGCCCTTTTTCTCTTTGCCTCCTAGCAGCCAGTGAAGTACATGCCTGGAAGAGCTAAAACTAGAATAGACATGGAGGCTGAGTCAAACCAGCCTCAGATGATGTTTACTGCCTGGATTGTCTTGATCTTGTCCTTAGCCTCTGAACCTCAGCTTCCAAGAAGGGAATGATACAGCTTCTTATATGACTGACTTACAAATGAGGTAGGATCATGCCTTCAAGAGCATTAGCGCAGAGCCGGGGATTTAGCTCAGTGGTGCTGCCGCCTGCCTCACAAGCACAAGATCCCAAGTTTGATCCCCAGTACCAAAAAAACCAAAAAAAACAATAAGAAAACAAAACAGCATAATGGGCCAGGGATTTAGCTCAGTGGTTCCACCACCTGCCCCACAAGCGCAAGGATCCGAGTTCGATCCCTGGTACCAAAAAAAAAAAAAAAGAGAGTGCAGTAACCTCAATATTTGAAGGCTATTATTTGTAAAGCTTCCTTGATATGGGAATTCCCTCTGGAAGCTAGAGCTCTTCTCCGAGGTCACTTAAGCTTTTCCTTCTGTTCAGTTGCTACTTGTCTTCCTCTCCTGAGCCCTCTGTTCTTGCTAAGGCCCATCTATCCTGTGTCTGGGAGATAAATAAGGATTTCCATGCTAGAATCAAGGCTGTGGAAAAGGTTGAGAACACCAGATCTAGCTTGTGGATAGATTGGAAGCCAAACACTCAAGAGCTCCCAAGCCACAGCACAAACAACGTATTAACACCTAATTTCTCTGCACGCCGCAATACACCAAAAGATCAAAGATCAACAAATAGGCTCAGATGCAAGTAGAGAAATTTCCCCCAACTCAACTTTGAGACAAAATAAGGAAGAAGGCAGCAAAGCATATTTCTTTGCTTTGGATTTCACTAGCTGCTGTCATTTCACTTGCTATCCATTGTTTTTAAGGCCAGCTAGTAGATTATAGTCATTCATCACTTAACAATGGAGATATGTTCTGAAAGTGCATTTTAGGCAATGTCACCCATCACTAGGTGATAGAACGCATGGGACCACCATTGTATGCAGTCAATCCATTGTGGACCAGAAGCATATAGCACATAACTGTATCCGTCAGTCATTCTAGTGCAAGAATGGAGGCCAGATTATACTTCATTGGGTTGAGGCAGGATCAGTTTACCCTAGCTCTAGGGTAAGCAATATCTCTAGTCTGAGACCTTTTATAAGATTATAGTCAAAATAATTTTAATATGAGGAATGATGTGTGTAATATGGTGATAGCTCAGAGGTCTGGAAAACTTCTCCAGAGATGCATCAGGTACAGCAGTTACAAAAAGTGATAGTTATTTTCCAATACCAAAATTTTCTTCTCTGTTTTGTAGTTCCCTTCTCTAAGCTTCAAGCCTCCAGTTAAGAAATACCAAAATCTGGTTCTTGTGTTCTGAAGGACTAAAGGAATTGTTCATATTTATGCTTGGTATGACTAAAACATTACAAATACATAAAACGTAACATGATAACAAATTTCAACCATATGTTTCTAAAGCTGTGGTTCAGGGCTAAAGGTGGCACTATGAAGTCTTCCAAATACACTTCACAGTGTCCTGGACATCACCTAGGGAGGAGATGATGGTCTACTGAGAGTTGGCTCAAGCTGGCTCCATTGTTTCGTGTGTTTTAAAGAGAAGTGTAATTCCCCAAAGACAAGAGAGCTATGAGTCCTCTGAGTTATGTAATTCTCACAATAGTGACTTACAGCAGCTGCCCATTCTTGGTAACTTGGCAATACACCAAGGGCATCAGTGCTGATGTGAGCTAAATGGTCTTAGCCCATTTTGCAGATTTATATCAGGGTTTAAGCCACTTACCTGAGATCTTGTCATAGATACATAGTGATCTGGGAGTCAGATTCCAAGTCAGTCTGTCTCCAAAGCCTGGGCTGTTCTCCATACAGATAGCATCTAGTGGGAGATCACACTCAGTTTGTGTCCAGCCCCAGTTTCACCAGGGCCAATCATGTAGCCAGATTTCCTGCCTGAAGAGTTCAAATAGGACTTGGGAAGAGGTAGCAGTCATGAGGCTTGTTTGTTTGTTTCTTTATTTGGGCAGTGCTGAGTATTGAATCTAGCACCATTTCACTGAGCCCTTTTTTATTGTTTTCTTTTGGGGCAGGGTCTCACTATGTTGTCTAGGCTGTGTTCCAATGTGTAATCCTCCTGCCTCAGCTTGCCCTCCCAGGTGCGGGATGACAGGTGTGTGCCACCACACCTGGATGGTTATGAGCTACTGACTCCTGCCTGGTGCCATTGTCCAGGTGCTGATGCTCCTGTACCTGAGTGAAGGTGGGGACCATGGAAGGGCATGACTGCTCCTTGTGATGACAGAGGAGAGTGCATCTAGAGATGGCCATTTTGGCTCAGGATACTCCCTGGAAAGCAGTCAGTTCTCACTCCTCCAGACCAGAAATGAGATTCAGAATCATCTACCACTGCCACCCAGTAGAACTTCCTGTGAGGAGGGACTGGTTCTGCATCAACTCTAGCTAAATGTGGCTACTGAGCTCTGGAAATATTACTGGGGTGACAAAGAATCGAACTTTCAATTTCATTTCATTTCAATGTATTTTAAGTAGCCACATGTGGCCAGGGGCCACTGGGCAGCACAGGTCTACCATCCTGCTCCCAGCACAGCTTGCCAAAGCTGCAAGTCACCGAGCTAGATCCCCTTCCCCGTTTATGTCTGTGAGAATGAGTATGTGTTCCAGGAGAGGCTCTGTGCTCACATGCCTGGGTTTGCATACTGGATGTTCTTTTTACTACCTGGGCAATGTCTTTGGGCTTCAGTTTCCCCATCTGTAAAATGAAAATTTTAAATTTCAGTTCCTTTCTTGGGGTTGTTGTCAGTGAAATGGGTTAGGGTTTGAAAAGCACTTTCGTAGTGTCCAGAATATGGACAAAATTTAATAGCTGGGTATGTATTAGTTCAGTCATTGTTGAGTCTCACTTCTGTGCTCAGTGAAATGATAAGGATAGGAACAGGATAAGGAACAGGAAACATTCTCTTCCTTCAAGAAAAGTTTAAAATCACTGTTTCACTTTTAGAATTTTTCCTTATTCCACTCTCCCTAACTCCACTGACTTTAATGTGTCTAGGCCGACAATGTTGAAGATGGATGGGAAGTAACCACTTAGAACTAGGCACATAGCATCATTACTCAATAATTACAATTTTTCTCATATTGAATATAATTCTATGATTTACAAGGCTGGACTAGACCACAGTTTGACTTCAATCTTAGCTTCCCAAACCCAGGATTCTCAGGCAGGACAAGAAGGTGGGACCAGGACAGTTTTCCAGAGGCTGCATGAGATTTGGGGATGTGAGGGCCCTGGAGGTAGTGTGCTCTCCTCAAATCCAGAAGTCCAGCGAGATACTCATAATGACGTGTTTTGTCTAATCAAATACTTTGTGGTAGGATTTTTATCCCCCTAACATCCTTGCTCCTTCTTCAGAGGGGCTGTGGTCATGATGGATCTGCCACAAGTTCATGTGCTGGAAGCTAAATTCCTCACTGAGGCTGTGCTGCGAGGCAGGGCCTGGAGGGAGGTGTTGGGTTATGGGCAGAAGCCCGAGTGAGGGACATCTTCCAGGAATGAGCTCTCAGACAATGTGTTCTAGCTCATGTGGCACTAGATTAACATGAGATCAGGTTGTTACAAAGCAAGGTTACTTGTTTTACCTACTTCCCTTTCTGCCATGAGTTGACACCGTAAAGGCTTCATGATATTGAGATACTTGATTTTGAACTTCCCAGCCTCTAGAACCATGAGCTAAATAAAATTTTTCTTTATAAGTCACTCAGTCTCAGGTATTCTATTACAGCAACAGACAATAAGATAAAACAGAGAACTAACCTTATATTTGGAGAGATGGGCACTCCTTTGCCATTCCAGTTCATGCTATTCAGGTGGGTGATGCTGATTCTAAGAATGGAATCTGTTGTGGCTTATATCAGATGTCCCCCAAAGCCTCATGCATTCCAAGGTGGGGCTTTTGGGAGGTGACTGCATCATAAGTTTGTGATACTGGATCATGGGTGTGTGATACTGGATTAGTCCGCTGAGGGGTTTATAGCTGGGTGTGATGTTGGGAGGTGAAGTTTGGAGGGAAGAGACAAGTCACAGCAAGCATGGCATAGATAGATAGATAGATAGATAGATAGACAGATAGATAGATAGATAGGTGGAGTCCGCCAAAAAATGTATACACACTTCAGCAGTTCATTGTACTAATAAATGTCTGGAAGCTAATGGACACCACTTTGAGCAAAGATAACTTGCATTAATCTCACGATGTCTCAATAAATTTAGTATTAAAATATTTACACAGTTTTTCTTTTCCTGATGTATACTTTTTTTGACGGACTATGTATATCATCCCTCCTCCCTTGATGGCTCCCTGATTTCTGTCTGCCCTGCCATGGACTGTTTCTCCTCTGCCAGGCCCCTCTGCCATGCTGCCCTGCCTTGGTGCCAGCCGAGTATGGACTGAAACCTGTACAAACAGTGAGCCAAAATAAACCTTTTATCCTTTAATTATGGGTTCCAGTGGAGAGACAGCATGTAATTTTGGATTGACTAATTGAAGCACTGCCTGTCTTTATCTAAGGTGTCATGCAAAAGCCGCATTTGGCCCACATAAGTCCAATGAGGTTTAAATCAAAACCTGGGAAACTCTTGGGAAGAAAAAAAATGTTTTTTTAAAAAGAACTTAGTCAGAAATCCTATTGTCTGGAGCAGGCAGGGGATGTCACAAGGAGAAGGCTCGAAGGGGTAAAGTCAGGACAGAGCAAAGTGGAACTGGAAGAAAAGGGATGAGTGAGGACCTAACATCAGCTGTGGACCAACCATACTGTGGCTCTATTTCTGTCCTTTAGTTACGTGAGCCCATCAGTTGGCTTACTTCAAACTGGCTTCAGTAGGATGGAATTGGTTTTCTGTTTCTTATAACCAAAGAAAGATGTTCCCCCTGCCACTTCCTTAGTGCTGTGCCCAGTGACTCTGTGCTGAGTTGTCAGGCCAGATGACCTGCACTCCTGTTCCCATGGCAGCAGCCTTGGGAGCCCTAATCAGGAAGGACCAAATATCAGAAGCTGCTCACATGCTCATGGCAGGAATTTTAAGGATGTCCTGTGTGGGACTGACCCCAAGAAGGGATTCTAAAAAGAGCTTTGCTTATGTAATTTCAGTTCTTAAAATAACTACAGATTGAGTCTGAGAATTCCTCTGGGGCTCATGACAGCCTAACCTGGGATGGAGAGGTCAGAGAAACTTAGTGAATAAAAACTAGGCTAAGAACATAATCATCTCATCCTTTGGCAGAGGATAAGTGTGGGTCAGGACTCCAAGTGGTAAATTAGTGACGGCATTTATTTAACAACCTCTTACAAATGCTTTTAGCACTGTAGGAGGAGAGCTGACCCATTTTGGGGGACCTGGAATCAATAGACTAATAAAAGTAATCCTTAAAAATAACTTTCCCTTTTAAAAATATACTTCCCATTGAGCAGCAACCAGAAAAGAATTTTTTTCTGGGCTCTGACTCATTTTTCTACAGATTGAAATGGAGTAAGATGGAATCCTTGGTGTGCTGGATGGTCATTTACCTGGGTGCCACATGTAAGCGTTCTCATTCCTGAGCAGAGACTCCAGCCCAGGTTTGGAAGCTCTCCTGGGTGGGCAGCTCTTCCTTCCTCAGTTGGGGGAAGTGGCCAGGGCTACAGAAGACCCCAGACCATCACTTTGCCACTGGTATTCACATCCTAACTCCATCAGACTGAAACCTGGAACCCAAGAGAGAGAAGCTAACAGGACAACTTGGAACAGGGCAATGAGGTCCTCTACAAGGAGGATCTTAAATTGCCCTTGAGCTGAGCAGGGGTGAAAGAGGATGTAATTTGACCTGTGTGTACACTGTCCATTTCCTAGAGTTGAATAGTCCCTTAGAATGACACTGTCATTAAGACCCCATTTGTTGTGCTGTTTCCCCCAAAGATTCCTTTTCCTACTTATGTAAAGGATAATATCTTTCTTTCAGATTTTATCCATTGCTTCCAACACCAGCAAAAATCTGGGGACTATAACCCTTCTCCTCCATCCATAGGGTCATGTTTCCCCTCTACTTCTTGGGGAGAAACATGCCTTGAAAACCTTAGAAGCTCCAAGCTCTGTTTTAAATTCAGCTTAGTTACTTGCATGAAATGTGTGGTTAGTGCTGTTTTATGAACTTTGGAGTTTTGGCTGTCCCTCCTGCCACCAGATGGTAGTATGTTGTGAACATCATTTTCTTAGGGACCATAATCTGCACTTTTGATAATAGGGATTGTGGTTATTCTGCAGCTATTTCTTCTGAGCTCTGAGGATAAATTATAACCCGAAGGAAGGACAAAAGTAAACATAACACTTGTTTTAAGATTTCTTAATTGAGCTAAGTGTGCTGCCACACACCTGTAATTCCAGAATTCTGGGAGGCTGAGATAGGAGGATCAGAAGTTTAAGTCCAGCCTGGGCAACTTAGCAACTTAAAGAGATCCTGTCTCAAAATACAAAATTTTTAAAGGGCTGGGGATATAGCTCAGTTGGAAAGTGCCATGACCCTGGGTTTAATTCTTAATGCTGCAAAATAAAAATTTTTTAAAATCAAAGATTTCTTAATTGGAAATTTGACAAAGTTGAAAAATAGAGTGTAAGGTTTTTAGTGGGATACGAGTCTGTGTGATCATCAGAGGCAAATTGAATGAAGGCAGCTCTGGGAACCAGACAAGGTAAGCACTGTCCATGATGTTTTATGAATGGTGTCTTGTGAAAAGAAAGATGGTACAAATGATGACAAAAGTCAATGAAATTAAATAAGTTCACTCAAAATTCTTCCTCAAAGTGAGGAGATTAAAAAACAAAACGAAAGGGAGAGTCCTAGTTATACCCTTTTGGGTAGTAGTTGTATGGATGGAGGAGGCCAGGTGATGGCTGTAACTTCACATTTCCTGAGCCTGCCTACTTGTCTTTGAAGTAAGCCTGTGAAATAAGGACCAGAGCAAGGTGAACTCCAGTCCTGAGGCATAAAGTAACTTGCCCAGGACACAGGCATAGGACAGGTAGTATGGTTAGGATCTGAACCCAGCCTCCTGTAGCAAAGAAGTTTTATCATGAACTATTTAAGGATGGTATGTATAATCACCAAAAATCAATCTGCAATCTAGATACAATCCTAGAACTTCATTAGCCCAACAGTATATTTAGGTGTCTAAAAGCACAGCTTAAAACAAGACCATGGGGCACATACATGCTGGGGAAAATGAGAGAAAACAGACAGTATAAGGAACTGTGTGAGTTGGGGTTGTCAAAAGGAACAGAGCCTCCAGGAGATTATATCTGTGGGGAGAAGATAGAGAGAGACCGAGTTATCATAAGGAACTGACTCACACAACAGAAGTTTCAAGCTGGCGCTCCACAGAGGAAATCAGTCTAAGGACTGGAGAAGACCAAAGTCTCGGTAAGCCCTCAAGCACGAGAAGTTCCCTCTCAGCCAGCTTAATGTGTCCTATTCAAGTATTCAGTTGATTGGGTGAGGGTCACCCACATTAGGGTTTAATCCACTTTACTCAGTCTACCATTTCCAGTGTGACCCTCATCCCAAAACAACCCTATAGTGACACTCAGAACCCCATGACATGTAAAATTAATCATGACAAACACTTAGTATCTGCATAAGCTAAGCAAGCCACCTATAAATGAACATGTGTATGTCACCTCATTTTTATTATCACCTACAACATTTAATATCCCTATCATTGCCATTATTTCCAAATAGGGAACATCCTCATTTACTTAATCTTAGACTTGCTAAAGCTAATAATAAAAGTCTAAATTAAAAATCAAATGGGGCTGGGGATTTAGCTCAGTGGCACCATGCCTGCCTGGCAAGCACAAGGTCCTGAGTTCAATCACCGGTTCTGCAAAAAAAAAAAAAAAAAAATTGAACGATAAGGCAGGCTGTGAAGAGACCCACCTGCTCTAAGAAAGTGGTGATTTGAACCCAGATCTATCTGCCTCCAGTATCTGAGGAAGACCCTTTGTGGACCATTCTGCCCTTTGTCCCCAAGCCTCTACCTATGCAGTTCTCTCTGCCTACAAAACTCTCTCTTCTCTCTGTCTCTCTTGGGAAAGATGTCACCTTCCAATGTTACTGGCACTACTGTACAGAAACATTTTCAGCAAGGACAGAGAACCCCCAGAATCCCCTCTTTGGTACAGTTTCCACCTTCAGACACACTGGACTATAGCTCAGCATCAATTTTCTTCTCCTCTGCTTGTGTTGCTTTACATCCCACTCTAGGAACTCCTCTTGGGCATCCTGTGATACCTACAGCAAAGCTCTGTCACTGGACAGCCCAAAGGTAATTATCTGTTTTGCTTTTATTGTTTGTTTCTGATCAGGCTGTGAGCTCCTTGTAAACAGAAAACTTGGTCCCTTTCACTTTGCATGGTCAGGATCTAGCACAGTAAGTGGTACCTAACAGGAGCTCAATATGTGCTCATTAAATCAATGAAAAAATAATTGAACTCCGAAGTCAAGGGTTATTTATTAAGTCCTCCTATACCTGCTGTAAATGGTAAGAATTATCAGAATCCCTACTCACAAAATTTAATTTAAATAACAAGCGATTTCTGATTTCAATGGTTAGAAAACACATTTCAATTAGCAGAATCAAATGCCTTTGAGGTCCTGGGATGTGTTCTCAGGGTGTAGGCACCAGAAGTCTTGGCTCACTGTATGGTTTCTTTTATAATTCTTGTCTCTCAGCATCTTCAGCCTTTAAAATTGGCACATGCTGAAAGAAGTCTGTAGGGTAGGAGAAAATCCTTATTTCCTGATATGTTCCAACCGGGACAGAGGATTGCTGCTTTATTTTCTGCCAATTTTTAAATTATGAATATTTTGGTATGATTATAAGTAAGCAAGGCAAGCCTACCAGGTAATCAAATAATCCCAGAACATGAAAAACATGGATTATTATTTTCCATCCCTCTACTCTCAAACTGATTTGTTTTGCCTTTGCAAAAGAAAATAAGGTCAGGTGGCAGAAAAATTGCATTGAGAAATTTAAATCCATGAAACTATAACAATAGGAAATTTGTTCTCTTTTACACCAGTTTTTCAAATATGTAATTCTCCTCTAGTTTTTGGAGAATTACAAACAAATTAGTGGATTAATTTTTGCAGAGGACCATAATATTGATCAGGCCCAAAGCAGGCTGTGAAGAATTAATCCCACAATTGACTGCAGGGATATCTGGTAAAATTTAAGCCCTCCTTTATATTTAAAAAATCACCTTGTTTGATCCACCCTCACCCATACCCCAATATCTCTCCAGGTTGGGAAAACTTTTCAGGAACCAACTATTTGAAATATTCACAGTAAAGCACAGACAATTTAAAGAGAACTGTCAATTCAGAAAAATAGTAGAGGTGAGTCAGACTTCCTTTTAAGTTTCTGGAGTGAAATTTTATGAAATATTTTATGAAATATTTCCGTAGTATTCTGAAGTTGTTTTTGTTATGCTAATGAAACACGTTGCTATTTGAGGACTCACTATCTTTTCCTTTCATAGGAAAGCACTTTCAGAATCCAGATTAGGTGAGAGCAAAACTACCTTTCTTATCACCATTTTATAAGCAAATCTTCCAACATCAGCATATGTTAGTTGAATTAATGAGTGCAGTAAACAAAGAAACCAAGATTAGTGATGAACACACTCAATGGAAAACTTCATTTACCTCTAAAATAGTCTCTTTTTGTCCTTACTGAATATGAGAATGCTTTCTTGTGTACTTCCCTTTATGTTTGGTCTGTCTCGTTCACAGACTTCCTGACTCACCCCTATTCATGATCAAAGGCGTATTTCACAAAAGGTTTAATTGCATCTAGGTTTAACAAATACTGGACTTGGGATCTTCAAGTAAGACTATAGGAAGGTGGGGGCATCTTTTTGTTATGCAAAACAAGCTAGGGGAAGCTCTTTCTGAAACTATTTAGCTGAGCCCTCACAAAGCAATGTTTGAATGGCCTTTTCTTTCTTTTTTTCTTTCAGGAATGTCACCCTCATTACAAGTCTGGTTATAACGTCTTATTTTGTGGTCACTTGGCAAATAAGTTCCTCCTGAGATGAATTTCAGTAAAATTTCTAATGATAACTTCATGTATTTTTATAAGCTGTCTCTAATGAAGCTCTTTATTGAGGGATGGGAGGTTAAATTCTTGATAACAAAGAGGAATTCTTGCAAAGGATTTCCAACAGGATCTGACCTCTGCAGAAACCAAATGGTAAGTATATTTCTTCCTGTAGTTCTCCTATTCAGTGGAACACAAATTTGTGCAATATGTAACTGAGAATAGCTTCCATTTCCCAGTCATATTTCAGATATTATGTTAAGTATGTTAGATAATTAACTTGATTAATCATTAAAAAAATGCTGTATTTGTTGATATTTTATTGCTAGTTTCAAACTGAAGAATGGAGGATCAAAAAATCTACTATCTTTTCAGAAGTCACATAGCCGATGAAGCCACAGTTTGAACTCAAATCTATCTGATAATAGACACACTTGCACCCTTTATGTTATATTGGGAGGTTTAGATTCTTCATTCAAATGTCCCTTTTCTCTCTGGAAATAACTAAATGAATAAAATGGGAACTAACTGGACAAGTTTTACTCAGTGAGCTGTCTATAAAAATTAAAAAATACTGAGCCAGGCAGGGATTTGGCACACACCGCAATCCCAGCACTCTGGGAGGCCTAGACAGGAGGATCACAAGTTAGAGCCCAGCCTGAGTAAAGTTAGGAAGATTTCTTCTCAAATAGAAAATAAAAAACAAGGGCTAGAAATGTAGCTCAGTATGAAGACCCTGAATTCAAGCCCTAGTACTCCAAAATAAACAAATAGGTGTATACATAAAATACAAAGCAGAGCAGTAAGAAGAGTAATTGTGGAGACAAGGCAGGTATGTGGCCTTGGGAGTATGTTAATAATTACAAATAAAAGGGTAGTTATAGGGATATCAGAAGTTTGCCTTTATCACCTAGATGCCAGTCTACCTGATCAAATTTAGGGGAAAATCTAAATTGTTAACATAGGTCACAATTTTTCTTTTATTTTAGAGCTAGTTACTACCATGGGAAATTAATTTTAAAGTCACATAGTATTTTGTATCTACCATGACTATGCGTTCAAATGAACATTCATTCCTTTTCATCACCCAACTAGCAAAATGTCAGCAAGGAACTGAAGACTCAGTTGTCCTGAATAACTTGCCTACACAACTGAGCCCCAGGATGAAGTTATTCCAGGATGAAGTCATTCCCACTGCCTGTGAAGTCACCAAGGGTTATGCATATGCATGGGTGGGAGAAATGATTACTGTGTTTTTCGTGATCACTCAATCCACTGCCTGAAGGCTTTATCACACATGTAAGGTTTTCCCTATAACATACATTTTCTGAAATAATCAGTTGGGAATTGGCCATTGTACAGTAAATGTACTGTGCTGCTTAAATGCCTGGCAGTGACTCATAGGACTTTCATGTTGTAGGGCAGCATAATAATAATGCAAAAAAGATAAGGTCTTATGATTCAGGTCTTTTTGCAGACTCTCCACTGTGAGCTGACTTTAAACAGAATACTCTTTACCATTTATTGCTTTTCCTGTGATGAGCTGATTGAAATGGAGATTGATTTTCACTAGTTCAAGGAAAGTCTGCATGCTGGTCTTTTAATGGCATGAAATGATGCCCTGCAAAAAGAAGGTGGAGAACTCTCTATGGCGGTGCTCACTTCGGCAGCCATATTCTAGAACTCTATGGCAGTTGGTGTGCCTGCTCAAATACACTCGCAGAGTGCTCCTTACAGTTGTGTCCAAGTCTTCCCATCTAGCTACTTGTCATCGTCCTTTACTCAATCTCCTCCTTATGCTGACACCTTCTGAAAATGTAAAAGCAGGATAATTTATCAGAGTGGGTGAAAAAGGAACAGCTACTAAATCTACAGTGAGAGAGCACAACCCCATACTGCCTCCAAGACTTGGCTGCAGCCATGATGTTGATCCCCAAGGCCTACTACTGCAGCTTGCAAGTCCTAAATGGGTTTTCTATCAAGGGCAAAAGTTTCTTCCTGGCCTTTGTGAGCAATGCCCCCTTTCCCTTCTACAACATGGGGCTTATCCGTTACGTGGAATGAAAGATAGTTATACGTAGCCTGTCTCCAACAGGCATTCATCTGAACTTGCCTGTGGGTTAGACTTTGTTCTAAACACATGCATTAGCTTAGTATCTACTGAAATTATATTGCCAATAATAGTGCCCAAATTCTCAGCAAATACTGCTGATGGAGAGAAATCTACTCTCCAGAGACATATATAGTAGACTATCCAGATTTTGGTTGTAGAAAAATCAGGACTCCAGAAGGCTGGGCCACTTGTTGAAAAGTGGTATCTTGTGTTATGATCTCACAGGGAGAAAGGTGGTAAGGTTCACGACATGTTATACCAAAACACGGCACCTTGACATTTGATAGCAAAAGCAGAGGGCCACTTTGATCTTTCCCTATACTTCTTGAAATAAAGTGAGTCATAAAACCTGGAAGGATTTCTCTGCATTTCCTCTAAAACAAATGATAAAGCCTTCACAGGAAAACTGCTTCAAATCTGTAGGAAAGAAATGTCCATATCTCTGAGGACACAGGGTCACAGAGATGAATCTGAAACAACAGGCCATGCTAAGTCCCCCATTACCTCTTTATACTTCTCCACAATTGTCCACATTTCATCACACCTAAGCATAAACATACATGAGATTCCTTATATCTTTGGGCCTTCATTTCAGGTTTCTGTAATAAGTTTGTATGTTTTTCTCTTGTTAATCTATATCTTTTACTATGGAGAAGAATGTATTAATGAATGAGGAAAAATAAATATTTTCTTTCCCAGTCCATTTTTCCACCTTTTCCTATCTGCTCAAGAAGGAATATTTTTAAAAAAATTTAAAGAAAAATTTTTTAAAAGAAGGAATATTAATCATTGATCATGTGATGTTGTCAGTTGAGGCATATTTACTAGTGGCAGGTCTCTGTGCTATGTCACACATATGTCTCTTCCACTGTCTTCTTCCACGGGACTGGAGTGAGTAGATTCAAGACCTGCAGTCTTGGAGCAAATCTTTCTATCTTTCTGTTGGCATGCCAAACTGTACTAAATGTTATTTCAGTTTTCTATACCTTGCCAATGACTAGATGATGATAAAGTATCAAGCCATGAATTCTATCTAATGTGAGTAGTTGTCATTCTGCCTAAATAGAAGGGCTAAAATTCCTTGAATACATATTGTAGCATCATCAGAGTTCTGTCCTGGGAGAACATGGACCCCTATCTCAGTTATCAACATAATGGAATTGTGATGTTTATATTCATTTTCTCTTTATATATCTCTCTCAAGACCTACATGGGATGAAGGACAATAGGAGAATAAGATTTGTATATTCATACATCCATGATTGAAGTATACCAGGCTGTCATAATGCAAACCCAAGATCTAGAGGGCCTTATGTTCAAGTTAGCTTCTGAGTGCAAAATGACAGCATGTTAACATCTTAAACACCTTTTTCTTCCAGACTGGGGCTGAAAGTTATTGTTGATGTAAAAAAAAGAGAAAAAATAGTGGAATTCTTACAGAAACAGACTGGAATAATGAGTCAAATGCAGAAAAGGAGTCATGTTACCCTTAGAAAAAGAAGAAGGGCACTTATGAGCAGACTGGAAGTGTTAATCCAGGGACTTCTCTTCTAGTTTGGTTTGGCATATGGGTAACTTATTTAGAGCTACTTTAGAACATTTCTCCCATATGTTTATCCCTATTGACCCCAACCCAGGTAATAGTATATACTCTATGATCAGGGACAAGCCTTACATTTAAAAAACTATTTTCTCTTCTTTCATTAACCTCTTTCAACTTCCTTTTCTTACCCAATTTCCTTCTTCCAAAGCCTAAGCTGAGCAGCCTAAATTAAAGCACCCTCCAATGCTAATTATTTGAAAATGAAACTTGTTAATGTAAAAATAGCCTTATTTCAGTCCTATTTACAATCTGCAGAAATGCTTCCCATTCTAAAGCCACTGTAGTTTGTAAAAACAATGAAATACAACTTAATCCACATAGAAAATTCTTTTGAGAAGTTGAAGACATAATGTTACCGTACTTGTCAAGAAAAATATAATTGGACAATTGGGTCAAATGGGCAACCGACCTACCTAATATCATATGAATTCCTGTTATATGCTGGTATGTCATATCCCAGAGTCGATGCCAAATGACAGAACCCTCCTTCTTGTCCAGGTAAATACCAACATAAACAGCATTCCAATCCAAACCATGTCTAGCTCCCACTTCAGTTAAAAGAAACTGTGTATCCAAGAAACATGATTATCCTTGTGAATAGAATTCAAGTTAAACATTCATTGTAAAATGTATTGTTTTATTTTTCTTTTCATCTTCTTAATAACACTGACTTTCCAAGACCAAGTCTTAACAATTAATATCACTCATCATTCCAAAACATGTCTTGTTGCCTGGCATGAAAGAAGACTTTTCTTGTGGCTTGATTTTATTAGTTTTTGTCTCATGATTATCCTTTAATTCCATCCTAACTCCTTCATTTCACTTTAGCAAGAATCACGGTGTGTTAAGAATAATGATGCAAAGGAGGTTTCTAAAATAAAATAGATCATTTTTTAAGACCCTGAAAATTGATTTGATTAAATAAATAAGCACATGTTCTATTATTAAGAATCTGCTATATTTTGATTACTTGATGGGTTGCTTTGTTTTTTCCTTCCAATTACTTGTGTCAAATTTCTACTCATTATGTCACTCATCTCATCACTTGAGAAACATTTTTAAAGCTAAAAGCTGTTGAACATTATTATATATTGAAATTTACATTATATATAACAGAAACATAATTAAAATATGTATTTATATATAAATTTTATATATTTACTTATATATACTTACATATAATTATGATATATTATATAATATATATTATATAATATATATTATATAATATATAATGAATGTTATACATTATATAATATAAAATGAAATTTAATTCTTTTGTCATCCCAAAGAAAGTGAGTACTAGTATTTCCCTTTTACAGTTAAGAATACTGACCCTGAGTCATTAAATAATTTGCTGGGGGTAACTCTGCTAATAGGTAGCACAGGAAGAACTGCTTGAGTTGAAAGTCCAAGCACTTAATTTGACCTGAGGCATCCCATAAGATTCAAATTAATCCATTTTTGAATCTTGTGAGCTATTCTTATAATTGAAAGATTTTAGAATATATTGATTATATGGAGCATTATGTATCAATAAATGAAATTCATTAATATATTTTTAAAGACTTATCAGCTAAACTTTTCTGGTAAAAAACCCATAAAACATCAAAATAGGTATTAGATCCAGAAACCTTTTATGAGTGGCATCTCAATGAGTGAGCTACTTCCTCAACTTGTGGCCGTTTACACATATGACAAACACATCCGAGAATGGAGATCATCCAGAGGTATATGAGAAGCCCCTGGTTTAGGGTCTCAGTCATTTCAGTTTTCTCTAGACTTTACATTTTGCCTGTGGGGTTACCAAATGCTGTATTATAACTTCTACTTTCATGCTGTGGTCTCCATATGCCTGACTGGAATTTGTCCATTACCTTGAGGCTATCCGTATTTCCCACAAAGCCAAACTGAACGTGGGCGCACATGTGCAACATTGCAAAATAGCTTGTTTGAGGACATAAATGCATAAGTGTATTGGAATTCGTGGTAGAAATGTACTTTTCTATATTAAAAAAATGGGTGTTAACAAGAAGCCAACAAAAGTTAAGACCCTCTGGATGTTCTGTGGGATCATCTTCTGTCATGTTCTGCAGAGTGTCTTGGGGACACTATTCTCCTAGTTCAGTTACCTAAGAAGTTCTGGTCGGCATATCTAGGCTTCAACAATAACAAAGGATTACAACAGCTCGAAGGACATTGAACTGACTTTCGCTTAAGGTAAGAAACATCTTTGAAAGGGTGTGTACTTAAAAAGAGAATGTATAACATTTAAAAAAAAATTTTTTTTTTTGGTACCAGGGATTGAACTCAGGACCTTGCACTTGCAAGGCAGGCAGTGGAACCACTGAGCTAAATCCCTGGCCCCATTTAAAAAATTTTTATAAAAATATTTCCAATAAAATTTGTTTAAGCATCTTTGAATACTCTTGGAAGAGTTAAAAAGATTGTTAGATATATCTAAATGATGTTATATATAATAACAAAATTGTAGGTTTATATAATTAAAGTTAGATGTGGAGTTTCTGTATTAATAACTGTGATTGAAGAAAAAAATGTAACCCAAAAAGAATTTGTAAAAACAAATACACAATTGGGCCAGGGATTTAGCTCAGTGGCACCATGCCTGCCTTGCAAGTGCAAGGTCCTGAGTTCGATCTCTGGTACCAAAACAAAAAAATAAATACACAACTAAACTAAATTTACAGCACTGGAGAAATTCCAAATAGGGTCTGCAGACAGAATTTATGGTTGTTTTGTCACCAACTTCTGATGTTATATTATTTAAACATCTAAATTTGCTTAAGAAAGAAATATTTAATCAGTAAGTACACTCGGTCTAGCATTCAACACTCCTCCCCATCACCATACTACTTCCTAGCTAACAATTCATTTTTGTCCTAAATACTGCCCAAATGTATTATAATTTCAACTCATTCTTTCCTCAACTCACCTTTACCTGTCCATTTCCTGTCTTTACAAAGTTCTGGACTTCATGTAGTTCTTTGTCCTATTACTATGGCTTTGCGGATCACTATCTTCTCTTATAACATCTCTTTTCATCACTCATTTACATGGTATCTTCCTTTAAAATTTCATTTTCTCCCCCTTCCTCTCCCCTTCCTCTTTCATCATCTTCTTCTTCTTCCACTTCCTCCTCCTCCTTCTGATACTGGGAAATTGAACCCGGGACCTTTGCATTGAGCTACATCCTTGGCTCCTTTTGATTTATTTATGTATTTATGTATTTTTGTACCGGGGATTGAACTCTGGTCCTTGCGCTTGCGCAGCAGGCGGTGAAACCACTGAGCTAAATCCCCGGCTCTTTTTTATTTTGAGCCAGGGTCTAGCTAAGTCACTAAGTCACCCAGTCTGAACTTGAATTTTCAGTCCTCCTGTCTCAGCCTCCTAAAGTGTCATTCTCTTCCTTCAGAAACACAATTCCCTTCCATTTCAAGTTGTTTTATCCATGCAAGCTTTTTGTAGTTTCCTAACCTGGACCTGTAGATATATTGACTTGAAATCAGTGCTGTCAATCTTTTTCACATGATGTGTTGTCTCTCCCTATTTAAGAGCATGTCTTCTAAAGAGTCCATGTGTCCCACCCACTTCTAATGCTGTTCTAAAAGTATTCATTTTTCAAAATGCTTAATACCGTCAATTGATTGTCCTACTATATATTTTATTCCAAGAAAACCAGAAAAACATTAAAAAATATATTTTACCTCTTTATGAGAATTATAAAGTAAGGACTGCTAAATTGTAGCAATTTCCACACTGTCCAATTTTTAAATTTTTTAAATGATATGGAAGTGTGATGACCATAAAAGTTGTCTTTGAAATAAGACGGTGGTGATCCATATATTACTTAATTTAAAAGTTAAACAGAATTTCTGGAGTAAATCTGAAACTAGGTGTTGAGTTTCTTCTCGGGCCCCAGACACACACATGAGCCCGAAAAGGTCATGTCGCTGATCGGATTCAGCACGCTGGCCAGCACCCCGCGCCAGCTCCGAGGGCCTAAGCGAAAGGGAAGCTGGGCAGGAAAGCACCGTTGGCTGCTTCTTACTAACAGATTAGCCCACAGCGGGAGTGGAGACGGTGCCACAGGGGCAGTGCACGAGACGCTAACGCTGCTGACTACCTGGAGTGTTTCTGATCTGGGGGTTAGGGGTCCCCACTTCTCCATTCAGATCCTCCAGCGAGCCAGAAGGGATAAAGGGCTGAGTAACCTGAAACCCTATTACTCTGGTAACCTCACCTCAGCAGAAAAGTAATCTCAGCTCTGGGCAACTGAGGAGTGTTCATCCTGGCGTAGAGAAGTAGGCAAAAGCGGGCTTCTACTTCAATAGTTGAGCTGCATGGCTGATACACTCAAACTTCAGTTCCCTTGAGTTTTAATTAGGGTGGGCGCACGAGGAGCAAGTTGCTGGAACGAGAGTTGACACAGGGGACAAGTGAGCTGCCCAGCCCCCACTCCGCAGGCGTGCAGCCTGAACCCAGAGGTGGACACTTTTTTTTCCCCCCGCTAGGGATCTCTCAACGTTGGTCGATTGAGACCACCTGATTTAGGGTCTCCAGATAGCCTGCTCTCCGCTGGCAAGAAGTCGCCACTGTTTCCTCTATTTTTCCCTCCCCCAAGAACTTTCTTGTGCCCGAGAGGTCGAGGCAATGAGGGCCAGGATCCAGTAGGAAATTATTCACAACAGGAGGAGGCAGGGAGGGGAGGAAGACCCTAGGACAGAGGCGCAGAGGCCCGGAGGCTCGGGACGCTCTGCGCCCTCCCGCCTCCAGCCCTTGCAGCCGCCCTTTCCGCCGCGGACACGGGAGAGTTAAGCCAATAAACACGTAAGCGCCGCTCCCTCCCCAATCGGCAAGATGCCTCTTCGGCTCTCGGCTGCATCGACAGCTTGCAACACTCGGCATCTTTTCTGGAGGCGCCTCCTTCAGCGGCTGCAGATGGCATCGGGCTCCGGGCTCAGGGCTCGCCACTGAATCTCGCCCTTGCCCACCTCGGGCCCACGGACGCACCTCTCCCTTCTCCTCCTCCCTCGCCCTCCGGGTCTGCGCCCAGCTCGGGAACGCCGGGCGGAGGAACCAGTCGCGGCGGCCCAGGCTGAGCTGCAGCGCGCGCTCCCTGCCCCAGGGAGCAGCGCCCACCCGCGAGAACCGACCCCCGGCTGCCTCCAGCGCCTCCCACCTTTGGCAGCCCGAGCCGGGGGCTCCAGGGAACCCCTCCCTCCCCAGGCGTCACCATGCTGGACCCTTCGTCCAGCGAAGAGGAGTCGGATGAGATCGTGGAGGAGGAGAGCGGCAAGGAAGCGCTGGGCTCGGCCGCGTCCGGCGCGCGCCTGTCCCCCAGCCGCACCAGCGAGGGCCCGGCCGGCGGCGCCGGGCTGGGGGGCGGCGGC